>JANLIY010000745.1:0-24982 GCA_029490685.1 Schizonepeta tenuifolia
GAGCTAGATTTTAATTATTCCAGAAGATCAAATTCTCAAATTTCTATAAAAGTAGTTGATGAGTAGTTAGTTAATTTTCCCTTTTCCTTTTGTTGAATAGGTAAACATGACGCCTAACATGGACACATCATCATCATCGATTGATATTCCAGATGAAATAATCGAATTGATCCTATCAAAATGTCCTATCAAGTCCGTCGTTAGGTTTAAATCCGTCTCGAAAACATGGCAATCCATCATCTCCACTTCTCATTTTTCCAAATCCATCACATCCAAAGGTCCAGACAATTGAAGGATAAGATCACGTTCTTCCTCTGGACAATGCTACACGGTCTATTCCTGCAAGAGTGAGAGTTGGGGGGAGATCAGAGATTTCCCTGACCCAGAATGGAAAGAATGCGTGTATGGTATTGAGGGATCATGTCTCTACGCTATGCGCGATGACAACACTGAAATAGTATCTTTTGATGCAAGAGATGAGAAAGTACACAAGTTGGCGCTGCCCGAGGGTGTAGAATGCCTAGTTAAAGTTAAACTCAAGGCTATGTCAGGAGGGCTGTGTTTGTACGGCTTCAAGAAATTTAAGAGGCTTCACTTGTGGGTGATGGAAGGAAAAGGAAGCTTCGACAAGTCTTGGAGGAAGTTAATTAGCTAGCATGGAGAAAGAGGAGCCAGATCTATGGAATTTGAGGCCGGTATACTTGGCCAATAAAAATGATGTTGCTTTTCTGGCCAACATAAACAAGTTTGAAAATGGGGAGATCATAAAAAATTATGACGCACACTTCATAATTAATCCCTACATAAACTGCACCTTCAAACAAATTGATGATCACTTAAGTTGGGGAAATAAACTTTTGTTTTCATATTCAGAGAATCTCAACGTGCCTTATTCGTCAAATACTCCATCCGTCCTCCATGAATGTAGAAAGCGGAGAAAGTGTCCGACATTTTCTGAGCGGAGAAAGCGTCGAAAAAATGAATGAAAGGCATGTTTTGAGGGACAAACCTAAAAGAAAGTTAAGGCATGTTTTTAAGGGATGTTAGAGTTAATCGAATTTGGATTATTTACCGAGATTTTGGTAAGAAAATTGACAAGTTGTACTCTTTGAAGATTGTTTGTTTAGCAATTTTGACTATTTGTGGTTTGGACTCATTCCATGAACTTTTATGTTAGGGTTTTAGTAGTTATTATGATATTTGAAATATATGTCATTTGTTTAATTGTTTGGAGGATATCTTTGAGTGAGCAAGGGGTAATTGTCAAAAACAAAAAACTAAAAAAAAAAAAAAATCAGAAATTTTTATGTTTGGCATGATTGTCATGAACATCTAGTTTTAGTTCCAAGTTAAAAATAAAAAAAAAAAAAAAAAAATAGAGTTTAGATAAGTGTCACTTGACACCATTGTGGACAATTTCTCGTCTTGCATTATCTGCTATGTATCTACTATTAAAAACTGGTCACGTGAAAATTAAGACTAATAGAGAGATTCAGTGAAATAATTATGGATATTATTGCAATTAATTAAGAAATAGTCAGATATATTTGATTTGATTTTTGAAATTTTAATTGAATAATCTAATTTATTCCTTATTTAGTGCTAAGGACAATAGAGTAAATGGTAAATTTTGATTTTATTAATTAAATAACTCATAATTATAAAAAATTATGTGAAAAAAATCTTTTTATCTACAAATTAATTGGGTAGTGTCAAAATTCGTATGTTGTGTATCTGCTTTTGAGTATGGTATTGTTTTTTAGCTCATCTTTTAAACATCAAAACTTTACATCTCACGCAATCTTTCCACAATTTACAAGTTTGATGAAATTCATACTCATGTGGCAATTGGCACCGTCTATATAGACATATCTTCCGACGACATGTAATGAGATCTTTTTTTTTTATAAAATAATTAATTTTCTTAAATTACAATATATTTTTGCTCATTTTTTTTTTTTTCCAAACGAATTTGAGACTAAGACTATTGGCAGCGGGTGTCTCGCCGGGGGTCTCGAGACACCCACGGCGACGAGACACCCCGCTGCAAGGTCGAGGGGCTCGAGCCCGTCTCGCTGGAACGAGACTGTCTCGATCCCTATTAAAATAAAAACCGAAAACTTTATGTATAAATCAATAAATGTAATAATATTTGCAACTAATGGGCTTTGACCTAGTGGGTAAGGTGTATGTAATCAACAAGAGAATGGCATGAGTTCGATCCCCTCTAGGGCATTTTTTTTCCCTTCGTTTTTTTTTCTCCTTTTTGTTCAGTTTTTTTTTTTTCTTTTTTTTTCAGTTTTTTGTTTCTTTTTTTTTCCTTTTCATGTTTTTGTTTCATTTTGTTTCTTCTTTGATTTTTTTTTGTTTTCATTTTTCTTCTTTTATTTTTCTTTTCTAATGTAATTTACTTTTATTTCTAGTAATGTATTTTTTTATGTTTAGTAATGTATCGTCCTATTATAACATAAAGAGTTCATATATTAATTAATAAGGTAAGTTTTGATTTAAATAGTAATAAATTCATATATTAAATTATAAGGTAATTCGTATTTATAATGTCATATTTTATATTACGGTATTACTCTTAATTTTAATTTATAGTAAGGATATTTTAGGCAAAATAAATTTTGTAAAACAAGGCTCTTTTTATTTTTTAAATTTCAATTAATGTAATATTTTTATTAATTTTATTTCAATTAATGTATTGTACTAGTTATTTGTTTAAATTAATGAAATTTTTATTTTCTTATTAAAGTTAATGCAAAATACAAATTCAGAAATTCCTTAGAGACACACCTTAGAGACAGCCCCACTGCAGCTTACTGTCTCTATCTCCAAAAAAAAATTTAGAGACATTCTTTAGAAACACTATCACTGCAGACAGTCTAATATATATAGTTGAGTGACTGTATGATCCGATTCTCAAAACCTAGTATGACAAAATGGGATGCAAACAAAGGAGGGTAATTTGTCGAATACTTCGCCAAAGTGTGAGGTGAAGATTGTTTATTACACAAGTTGCACTTTTATTGGAAAAAATTTGCAGAATACGAGACGAGTCTTTATTCCTTTCTTCCATAACCTCCTTTTTTTTAGCATTTCTAATAGCATATTTTGTTTTTGAGTTTGCAAAATACTGACTAAACATTTCTTTCTATATTCCATTGTTCCATGGCACAAGATTATGTTCAGAATTTCAATAATTTCTATCAATGGTGGTTTCTTTTTGTTTTCTTGCGAAATTAGAGAAGAACGTCACAAAGAAGAAGAAGAAGCGGTGGGGAAGGAGATTGTTGTAGGGTTTTCTGCCTCTTCATTTATTTTTCTCTGGTTCTATTATAATGTCACAATAAATGGATCCAGAAATTATAATGTCAATGGAATACTAAAATTAAGTTTTGGTTGTTTTGCCGTAACTAATAAGTTCGTAAATTCGCATGTAGTTTCAATAATTGTACGAGGCAAATATATTTATAAAAAAAATTAAATTAAAATATGAATATTATCATACGGCCGCTATATGCAACGTATTATCATTATAAAATTTTGTGATAATGATTGTTCAAAAGTTGAAATTTCTTCTAAAAAATGAAGTTGTAAATAAAGAAAGATCCAAGCGGAGGTAGAATCGAGAGCTTAATCAAACAAGAATCCTAGAACATAACTTTAATCCCAATCAATTCAAGAAGCTTTACTGTTGTAAAGAATCCATGAACCTTCTAAGAAGACATGCTTAATAATTGAATTTGTCGATATATTTTTGTGTGTAGATAGAGGATTACATGGATAACAAAAGCTGAGAAATAATGTGAAGATAAAGAAGCGGGGAAGAAAAAAATGAGAAATATGAATAATCAAACTAATATATTGATACAATTGATACAATTTCACGTTTATTGTTATTAATGTATGAAATATTATATATTATTATAAATGTGTTGTCCGGTGCATTGCAGGGTGACACACTAGTAATTAATAGTATCATACAGTAGTTTACATCAATCGAAGAACATATTCAGATATTGTACGGCTAAAAAACTATGAAAATGAGAAAATAAATCCTGGTATGGTTGCACAGGAACAGAATTTAATCTTGCACTCCACTAGAAAATAAAAACAAGCCTTTTTACTTACCTCTTTGTTTCAGTCTTCATTCTTATTCTCGAATTCACCACAATTTGAGAGAGAGAGATGCCTGCGTATGCATGAAAAAGAGAGTCAAAGAGCAATAGTGTAATTGTGAATTGAGAGAGTGATAACATAATTGAGAAAATTGTAAATGAGAATCGAGAGCAATATAGCGTAATTGAGAGAATTGAGAGGGTGGTAGCGTAATTGAGAGAGGAGTTGAGTAAAATATATATATTTTTTAATACTAGTACAATTTTTTTTTGGCCCCTAGACATTTACTCCAATTGACCAAGGGTGTAGGCCGGCTCTAATAAAATGATGTATTTATTTGTTGAGTTATATATATAGTCTAAAATATTATCACTCATATCACGTGACATACAGGGGTGGACTTAGGTGGAGGCAAGGGGGGCCGTAGCCCCCACCAAACAATTTTAAAAAAATAATTATTGTGAAATTATCAAAAATATGAATACTTTGTTTGAATTATTGTACAAAAATTCCCATTAACAAATTAAATTACATACAAATTGGTTCCATATTTTTGAATTCGATATATAGAGGATATCCCCCACCAACAATATTTTCTGGATGTGCCCCTGATGACATATCTACTTATTAACATTATATACCATGTCATTCAATGAGTGTTTACTATGTCATTCAATGAATGTTTATTGCGTCGAAATTTCATTACGCATTATGTTTGAAAGTGTTCAATATGCAACAAATGGAAATATGTAGTTTTAATTGATATATTTTAAAATCATATCGAAATAACTAACTGGTAGTGCTATTTGGACATACTATATTCAGACATACGATGGTAAAAATATGAATTTGACGGAATTTTTTAACTAATAATTTAATTTTATAGTTTCGACAGTTTTGTTATTAATAAGCATACACTTTTTAAATTCTAATTATAAAATTTCATCCCAATTTAAATTCACAAGTTTAGGACTTGGGTGTAGATGAGAGTAAAATTTGGGAGGGGGTGTACGTGAGATCAATATTTCGGAAAGAAGTCTGAGTAGGAAAAAAAATTCAAGGAAATCGGATATATTTTTATATTTCAAGCACGTATGTTTAGACATAGTATTTCCGAATATAATTATTGATAACTAATACAGTGGAAGTTGGTACATTATTATAAAATTAACCCTTATCTTTTTAAGATAATGCTGTAATTACAAAAAGATAAATAGTTTCGTAATCAAAAGTCCCAAAATTCCCCCCTCGCCCTCAAGCGACATTCAACGACGGAATAGTCGACCGGTTTAAGAAATTCGGACAATAATTCTTCTACAGAATTTAGGTAGACTTTATTTTAGTTTTTATTTGTTCTCGTATATTTTGTATGGCATATTTTGATTCAAAATAGGTTTTCACGTTTGAACCATAATAAAAAAGATCAGGCGTTGATCTTTAATAGGCAGCACGTTATCAATCTGTCTTAGCCAATTTAATATCCTCATTAGTAGTAATTGAAGAATCATTACACTATATATATATTAATCCGGCAGGCCTAAAAAGACAATTTTTGTCCCTATTAATCTTACTACAATTATTTAAATTTGAAACACTCTGACTCAATAGTCCTCGTACATTCTCAAAGAGCTAAAAATTGTTTTTTTTTTAACCATTCTATATAATAAAATCATATTTCCTTGAAAATGTTATTTTCCAATTATCGCTATTAAAAGATATGCTAACAACTATGCATCAATCATCATCGCTCAACTATTCTCTAGAGGAAGGATTCCTATTTCTATAAGGATATCTAAAAAGAGAGGATTCCTATTTCTATAAGAAGACATGTAATACGATTTACTACAAGTGGTCCTATAAACTATAAATAGATCTACATAATAATACATTGAAGATATTTCCAGCCATTCTTATTTTTGTTGTTACTCATACATAGAGGAAAGTATATTTGTGACGGGTATTAAATATATACACTTGTGAGTTTTGTTAATCTCTTTCTTAGTGATAGTTAAGTGTTCAACGAAGTTCAAATCTAAGTTGTAGTTGGCTCATGCACGATCGAAACAGTTGAGTGAAGAGATAACACAAGTTAAAAAGACTGTATGTGTAAGATTATCAATCATCTCGACCTAAATACTAGTATTTTATGGCTTCAACCTCAAACATAAGTTGATTAACATTTGATTAACAACCGCTATGAGTTACTAATTGTTGTAATCTCTATTTGTATACATTTTGTTATTTGTGCTAACAATTGTGCTAGATTTTGATGTGACTCTTTATATCTTTATATACTCTCGTTTACTAAATAAGATATGATTGACTATTCTTATCTCATGATTCATTTAATCTCATATGTGTAGTTCCAAATATGAATAATGATCATGTACTATGAAATATCCTTGAATTTAATCCTTAAAAGTAAACGCTGGATTAACTTATATTATTTTTATCTATCCGACTTATCCCGCTTAGTAAACGCCTAAGTTCTAGGATTAGTAACTTTAGTTTACATTTTTTTTTTAAAAACTAGCTCGTCAATTGAAATTTTACAAAATAACTTGAATTGGAAATATTAAATAAGTAATTCCAAACTACAACATCTTGATCTAGTTACTAAAAGGGCAAAAGTGTGAACTAAACCACATGGGATTAGTTAGTTACTAAAAGGGCAAAAGTGTGAACTAAACCACATGGGATTAGTTAGAAGCACAGAGATGTGCGATCTCCTTCTCCGACCTTCTCGCTCATCACACTCTTTCCACTCTCTCTCTACTCTCTTTCTCTCTCTACACCAACACGTATGTAAACTCGCTCTCTCTACATTTCAGCTTGATTCCTGTAATTGGAATCGCAATGACAGGTATTCAATGGTCTTCTACTTCAACAATTTCATCCGGTTTTTTTTTTTTGGATTGATTTGATTTTTTTTTCAACTGAACCTAGCTAGCTGCTCAGTTAACCCTCTATCTTTCCTTTTTCCCCCTTTTTTCGGCCTAAGGATTTATAATTCCGTTTCTTAATCTAATTTGTGCAATGCTTTATATAGTGGATGGGTCTTTTTTTTTTTTTTTTTTTACTTTTCCTTTTTTGAGGGTGCGGGGGTTATTTAGGGTAGTTTCTGAAAATTCGAATTGGTGAAGTGAAGTAGAAGAAGAATTATTGAAGTGTAATTTTCCTAAAAATCAGCAATTTCCTTTGTCCCGTTTGGTTATTCACACAATTCAGATATGGAAATTTCTGACTTTATCCGACCGTATTTACAACCGTTAGATCTTTTCGATAAAGGCGATTAGAATTTGGTAATATACATTTATTTAATGACATTGTTCTGTGCTTTTAGATTCGTGCATTAGTGTGACTCATTAAGATTCATGTTATGAGAATCATAATATTTAGAGAATATTTCTGTGTTTACTTGTTCAACACATTAAGAAAGATCCGACTTTGCTAGCTTGATTTCCGCTTTTGAGATTATATCTGCTATATTCTAATTGAATGAAACGGCTCCATCTAATGTATTAAAAAATGTGGGGAGATATTAAATTAAAGAACTATATTGGTCTGTGTATGATATAATAATAGCTGCTGTTATCAGTTCAATTAACTAACTGAGATAGATTCATATGAACTGAGAACCTTATAGCTGCAAATCAACATTTAGCTAGGCAATAAGGAAACTCATAATGGCTAGCTACTGGGGTAGTGAGAGAGTAAAGTTCAAGATTTTGTTGATTTTACTAAGAAAACACTGATGTTTGTTATAACTGAAGTGAAAAAAGATTAGAAAGGGGATTCCAATATTCCCATCATATGTTTGATTCGTAGATATGATCCTTAATGATGGGATGCAGGGTCAATTTGGAGAGTTTGTACCTAACCGTTTAGTTTATAAGGCACCGGTGGTCTATTGGAACTGAGCTTAGCAATCTTAAGCAGAAATGCAAAGCAAAGTTTGTTTTTTTAGACGAAAAGCGAAGATTTTTAGTACCCGTTCTTAGTTCCGGTTTCGTGATGCCTTGTTTGTAGTCGTAGAGACTACAGTTTTCCAAATAGCAGGGAAGAAATTCAGAAACAGTTCCAGTGGATCTTCCATTTTCGATGAATAATGTATGTGTGCCTCGACTGTACAATATCAACAGTTCATCTTGCCCCTTTAATTATATAGATGTTGAGAATGGTGAATTTCATTTGTCTGACCTGCCTCTGCCTCTTAAATCATGCAGATCACGATTTGTGGAACAATGAATTGCTTTCGCACTGATAAAAGCCTTCCTAGGATGGCCCCAGGTTCACGTTGCGCCTCCAGACGAGCTTCTCGAAAGTTCCACTGTGTATTACTGCTAATAGTTGGTTCCATTTGTGCCGTTGGAAGCTTTGTACATGCTCAGAAGATCTCCTACTTCTTCCGCCCACTTTGGGATGTTCCTCCGCCCCCGTTCGAGCATTTACCTCATTACTATGCAGAAAATGTTTCGATGGACAATCTCTGCCGTCTCCACGGTTGGTCTGTACGGACTGAACCACGCCGTGTCTTTGATGCAATAATATTCAGCAATGAATTGGACTTGCTAGAAATAAGGTGGAAAGAGCTTAATCCTTACGTTACTAAATTTGTTATCTTGGAATCCAATACTACCTTCACTGGTATCCCGAAGCCTCTCTACTTTGCCGAAAATCGTGACAGATTCGCCTTTGCTGAGAGCAAGGTAGTCCACGGTGTATTTCCTGGTCGTGTTGCCACACATGGGTCTCACGAAGACCCATTCAAACGCGAAGGAGAGCAACGAATATCGATGAATTATTTAGTTCGTGAGGCGGGTATAGACATTGGCGACCTGCTAATTATGTCGGATACAGATGAAATACCAAGCCCTCACACTGTCAAACTGTTGCAGTGGTGTGATGGAATCCCTCTTGTTCTTCATCTTGAAATGAGGAATTATCTATACTCGTTCGAGTTCCCAGTAGATTATAGCAGCTGGCGCGCGTCTGCCCAGATTTTTAACCTGTGGACGGAGTACAGACATTCGCGCCAGACTGATGTTCTCCTCTCGGATGCAGGGTGGCACTGCAGCTTCTGCTTCAGATATCTAAGCGAATTCGTGTTCAAAATGACGGCATACAGCCATGCCCGAGAGGGTACGACACAAAGACTTCTTGAAGCATTCGAGGATTCAGAAAAATATCTGTAATGGCGATGATCTGTTTGATATGTTGCCGGAGGAGTATACTTTCAAGAACTTGATCAAGAAAATGGGATCGATACCTCGGTCAGCCTCTGCTGTCCACGTTCCTGCTTACTTGATCGAGAACGCGGCCAAATTCCGATTCCTTCTTCCCGGAGGTTGTTCTCGTTCGCCCGGATAGGAAGGACTCGTTCCCATTTCGTTCAAATGTGTTTTTCCCTGCATGATGAGGAGGGAGAAGTAAATTGCAACTGCTTGCACTCAAAGAGTAAGTGCAGATGCTTTCACAGGTTAGCTTGCCTACACAATTTATTTTCCTTTTTATCTTATTTCTGAGCCTTATTTATAGAGAATTATAAAATCATGTTAAGCAACTTTTAGTAAACTTCTTTATATTTATTTATACAAGGCAATCTTGCATGCCAAGAACCAAAGTAGTCTTTACATTTGATCATAATCATGTTTCTAGAATAGGTAAGTAGAGCTTTGGTCAAGACACGGTGAAATTGAAAAGAAAGCAGTAAAATTAATCGAGATTTGGTAACTCAGTTCGGTGATAATGCACCCCGACTCGATCCGGGTTGAATTAAATTCACAATCTTCCAAATCAGCTTGTAAACGGAAACTATGACGAATGTCGTCTGTAACATCTTGTAGGAGAGTGACGTAAAAAGTTCGGATTTGCACATCGGTTTAGTCCACTATAACATACCCTCCGTCCACGATAAGTGTGACACGGAGAGAGTGACACAGGTTTGAAGAAATAAAGGAAAGTGAGTGAAGAGCGGGGAATATAGATATGTTAACTTTAGTGGAATGAAGGAAAGTGTGAGAGAGTGAAAAAGATAAAAGTGTAATATATTAAGTGATGTCATTTTCATTTATGGAATGGTTACATTTTGTAGATGGCCAAGAATGTAAATAAAATACACTTATCGTGGATGTAAAATACATTTTCGACGAACTTATGTTTTGAATTGTTATTGCTCGTGCATAAACATGCACCAAGATAATTCAACACGAGGGTTGATTACAGAAAATGCATTAATGAATTTAATCAATTCTTTAGCAATTTAATTATGAACTCTTAGTTTTAATGAGTTGTCACACAATTCGATGTGTGAAAAGTAAACGATGTACACATTCTATTAGATTAAATTGTTCATATTTTGAAGGGACAGATCTAGAGGAGATGAATGGTCAATTTTTCATTTTATTTTCAATAATTGGTTTGATCAAAACAATGTCATGTCCTCTCTCTCTCAAAAAAAAATAAAAAATCGTGTCGATTTCATTATTGTAGTAATCTTTTCATTCAAAATCAAATTATCTTTCCCACATTACTGTAATCTTTTCCGACGTAGGAATATGAGTTTGTGACTTTTTTGATGGTTACGCAATTAGTTGTAATATTAATGATTCCGAATGCACAAGGGACGTGGGTTTACCTAGTGCGCACCGAAGGTAGCGGCTACGGGTTCCCACGACATAAAAATAAATAAAAAATGATTCTGAATATTTCCATAGAAGGCGAATAGTTACCCTTTTTTTTTTAATTAATGTTATCTATCCATATAAAACTTTTTATTTTTTTCATAGAGTCCATATAAAATTTGTTTAATAATATAGGTTGGTTAAATAATTGTTGGTTACATACTTATATCTAGTAAGTAATTATGTAATTGAATATGTATGTCATTCGAATTTGCAGTCGATCAATTATGATATATCCAATTAAGTTTGTATACATCCTGGATTTGTAAATCTAAACAGTGGATTATAATGCGATAAGTAAGGTAAATTGAGTCCATATAATTTACTATTTATTATATATTGATATAATTTTGACCACTAAAAAAGATGCAAATATGGGTCTGCAACTCTGCATAGATGCAAAAGCCATGCAATCCTAAAAATAACAAAATTTTGAATCTTTTGATTGAATGATTGTGGTAAATGCAAAACCGTGCGACCCTAAATATAACAATTTTTTGATACAATTATTACCGTAGATGCAAAACCATGTGACCCTAAAAATATCAAATTTTCCTTCAAAACAATAAATTTTTGTTTTAACACAACGAAACAAATATTTGAAAATTCAAACATTTTGCAATATATGAAGTTCCAATTTAAAACAACATATTAATATTTAGCGTTTAATACTTTTAATGACGTTACAAAATTTATAAATGGAGTATAAATTTCTATTTTCGTTTCGTATTTAGATATTATTTTATCGTTGCATTCCAATTTTAATGTTTCATTAAAAATAAATAAATTCGGTGTAAATGTTGGCACATTGAACAAATAAAATCTTTCCCGTTAGCATTTCTTAAAAAAAAAAAAAAAAACTTTCCTTTAGTAAATTAAATTACCATAATGAACTCTTATTTGCAATAGATTTTATTTATTTATTTATTTTATAAAGGCATACCCATATACCATATTTACTTTTGTTTTAGGTAAAAAGCATGCCATATTCACTGAGGATTGAGGAAAGATCAATTGTATCCAGAAATGACTTAAATTGGTAAAATTATAAATTTGAATAATAATATCAATTTTAGTAATTTAAAGAATTTAAAAGCGTGAATTAGCATATTTCATTAATTAATTACACCAACTTTGCTTTTCAAAAAGTAAAAATTGGAGAGTAATGAAAAATCCATCTCCATCACCACCATCTCCGACCTTCTCGCTCAGCGAACTATTTTCACTCTCTCTCTACAAAATACACATTTCAGCGTTATTCCTCTACGTACTCATATACTTTTTCGCAATGACAGGTATTCATTCATCCCCTTTTTTTAGATAAGGATTTCTAAGTTTTTGCTGTAATGATTATATTTCTTTTTCTTTTTCTTTTTTGGTGGGAGGGGGGAAATTGAATTGGCGAAGTGGAAGAAATTCCAGAAATTTCCACAAATAATGAAAAAATCAATTTCCTTAAACCTGAAAGAATTATTAACTGTATACGAAATCAGCTTTGCCATTTTTCCCGTTTGGTTTCGTCGCTGAGTTTAGTTGCGGCTTTTCGTTTCATGCATTTTAGTATGATTACGAGATCACGGTTGACTCATAATATTTAGGGTTTCTTTTTGCGTTTATTTGTTAGAAAATTGGGAAAGATCCTATTTTTAACTTGATTTCGGCTTCTTTATGCTGATTTTGTGAAAAAAATATGGGAAATATTGATTTTGTATGAAATATAGCCGTTGCCAGTTGAATTGACTATTTGAGTTGGAATTACATACCTTTTAGCTGCATGTTTATTGTGGTGAGAGAAGAAGCTGTTGAATGTAGAGAGTAAACAGGTATAACTGAAGTAAACTGAGATTTAGAAGGGGAGTTGCTGATATTCCTATCATTTGTTTTGTTAATTTGTTTTTAGATGATGATCCTTAATTATGGAATGTAGTGTCAAATTGGACTGTTTGTAAATAATCCTTTAGTTTATAAGGTGTCGTTGCTCGATCTGAACCGAGCTTAATTAGTGATCTTAAGCAGTAAGCAATTGCAATGCAAAGGTTTTTGCTTGTTCTTATGTGAGGAAATCATTTCTTTATGTTGATCTTCACGTGTTAAAGGTTGAATTTGACATGATTCCCAATTTTGAGTAGTTTTTATTTGGTTTATGTTTATATTCTTCTACTTTTGCTCACTTGATTTGTGGTTTTGGCACGAAATTAATGTTTTGATGACCTTAATTCGTTCTTGAATCGAGCTTAACGGACTAATGTATTGTTGTTTATGTTTGCTGCTTAGCTTCATTTTTATTAGTACTCCTCCATTTCTGTTGTAAATTATCCTTATACTGCTTTATGTGAGTGAGTTATTCGAAGGGGTTTATGCCTCGTCTCTTCTCTACCCGCAGAATGATCTTAAAGTGAGTTGAGAATAGTGTGTGATACTGAATTGAATCTGTCTTTTGGCTCAATCAATACATGACTGTGTCTAGTTAAACAAATCTTGTTGTCTCAGAATGGTGAAATTCTTCGAATTCATGATTTATCTTATATGATCTGACCTCATTTTAAGTAGTGAAGAAAACTCTGCTTTTGATTTCTTGATTGCTTTGTCTGACCTGCCTCTTTAACCAAGCAGATCACAGGATGGCTCCGAGTGCACGTCTCACCTCTAGGCGGACTTCTCGGAATTTCCGTCGCATGATACTGTTGATACTCGGTTCCGTTTCTGTAGTTGGAATCATCGTCCATGCTCAGACGATCACCTACTTGTTCCGCCCCCCTTTGGGATACTCCTCCGCCCCATTCGAGCACTATTTACCCTCATTACTATGCAGAGAATGTTTCCATGAGCTATCTCTGCCGTCTCCATGGCTGGTCCTTACGGTCCGAGCCTCGTCGTGTCTTCGATGCAATCATATTCAGCAACGAACTCGACTTGCTAGAAATCAGTGGAAGGAACTCTATCCCTATGTCACTAAATTCGTTATCTTGGAAGCCAACACTACCTTCACAGGCATCCCGAAGCCTCTCTTCTTCAGCGAGAATCGCGAGAGGTTCGCCTTTGCTGAGAGCAAGATTGCCCTCGGCGTGTTTCCCGGCCGCCTCGCTGCGTACGGAGTGCCCCACGAGCCGTTCAAGGTCGAAGCAGAGCAACGGATAGCTATGAACCAGTTACTCCGCCTGGCTGGCATAGCCGTGGGCGATCTTTTAATAGTGTCGGATACGGATGAAGTACCGTCTCCTCACACTGTCAAGCTCCTGCAATGGGTGTGATGGGATACCTCCGGTTCTTCACCTCGAGTTGAAGAACTATCTGTACTCGTTCGAGTTCCCAGTGGATTATACGAACTGGAAGCCGAGCGCCCACGTTTCAGCCAGTGGACGCAGTATAGACATTCGCGGGTTATCTGATGTGCTCCTCGCGGATGCAGGGTGGCATTGCAGCTTCTGCTTCAAATATATAAGCGAATTCGTGTTCAAGATGCAGGCATACAGCCACGCAGAGAGGGTGAGGCACAAGGAGTTCTTGAAGTATTCGAGGATTCAGAAAGAATATATGCAATGGCGATGATCTGTTTGATATGTTGCCTGAGGAGTATACTTCAAGAACTTGATCAAGAGGTTGGGATCGATACCTCGTCTGCTTCCGCTGTCCATCTTCCTGCTTACGTGATAGAGAACGCGGATAGGTTTCCGATTTCTGCTGCCCGAGGCTGCTCTCGATCGCCCGAAATGGAAGTGATGTAGGGGTGGGAGGAGAGGAGTAAGGTGCAAGTGACTGCTAGAACTCAAGAGTTATTGGCAGAATGGTATGAAAGGTTAGCTGCCTATATTTATTCTTCCTTCTTGTGTATTGTGATCATTCATCTTTAGATGTTTACCAAATTTTGCTACATATTTATAGAGAAGGAATCCATGATGAAGAAAGGTGTTTTTGAGAGTTTACAAGGTACATATATTGTTGAATAAACACTACACCATTATATAGGTGAGACTCTACACCGCACGCAGACAAGACCACTACACCGCCACACAACTTGCTTTTGTCGAACTTCTTTGTATTTAAGAGAAGGGCACTCATGTTTAGGGTGGATATATAATCTTGCGCTTGACAAGTGTTTGACAAAATAAAATTCTAGCTATTTTATAAGATTGAAATAAGCAATTTCATATCAAATGAATAAATATTCATTTCAATTTATCTCGAATGACGTCGAAGATGTGTGTCAATTTATGGTTGTCAAAACCAAATCATTTCCTTTTAGTTCTGTACAGACTGAAACGACTTTGTTTTGATACACATTGCATTTTAATATCTATATTAATTATTCGGTTAGCTTATTCATCCTTTCTATGCTGAAAATAAATGCGGACTTTATTTGAGAAAATCGTAAACTCTAGAATTTTTTTGAAAATTTTCAAAATACAAACCACAAACAAACAAAATGATGAGAGTTAAATGCATACTTTTAAGTTATGAACTCTATATATTGTAGATGAAATAAATCAATACATATATTTACACATAATATATTATACAATATATATATTTAATATAATTATTGTTTATATACATTAAAATTAGAAAACAAAGTTAAAAAAAAATTCTTTGAACTCTATTTAAAAATAAACTTTTATTTTGTCATATTTTTATACGATCCCAAAAGTATTTCTTAATAAAAGTTTTACTGTAATAGATAAAAGAAAGTTCTAGGAAGAACAAAGAAAAGGTGAGAAAATAAAGTGAAATATAAAAAAAAGTATGTAGAAAAGTCCAGAAAGTTAAATCCAACCACGAATGATGGTGGTGGAAAAAAACCATTAGAATTCTAGATTTTAATTTGTAGTCATCTTCCTCTGAAGTTGCCTATAAATTATGCCTGCAATTTTTGAATTCAAGTAAATTGAAAAGAGCATAATATATTGAGTCTCACAAATTCGTAGAACAAACTAATTGCGCCACCAAAATTCTGAAAAAATCCGGCGTTGTCATATTTATCCAGCAATCATGACCACAAACTTTGTGCCACCAAAATCCTAAAAAATCCGGTATTGCCATATTTATCTAGCAATCATGATCACAAACTTCTCCTCCACTAAACTTATGGCTCAATGATCAACTTACCTCAGAATTATCAGTATCTTAGCCTATTATGAATAAATTGTTGATTTCTTCCTATAAAAAATAACAAAAAAAAAAAGAAAATGGAAGGGGTAAAATCACGCAGCGACAGAGAGGGGGAAGGGATAAAAATCAACACAAGAATAAACGATATTATTATTGAAATCATATAAGGAAATCTTCAGTAAATTAATGTCTTTAAACGTCTTAATATACATTAGAAGTATAAGAATAGTATGAAGTTTAATAAATTAAAAGTATAAGAATAGTATGATGTTCAATAAAATGAAATAATGGCCTATTAATTAATAGCTTGAGCTTGAAAATTTAAGTCAAAATCGAGTAGCGGTAAAAATGAAGATACAAAAATTTAGCTGGGATCCAAATTGTGGACGCCAATTTGATGCACTAAACCGGTGACCTAAGCTTCGTCGTCAGTTTAGATTGCCGGAATGAATGAAAAATGGTGGATGATTCGCCGAAAATGCAAGAGTAAAAGATTCGAGAAAGAAAAACGAGGGATCATAGATTGAGTAAAAGATTTGAGAGAGGAGGAGGGATTGAAGATTGATTAATAAATGCAAGAGTAAAAGATTTATAATCTTTTTATATATTTTTTAAAAAAAATTCAATCAAGTCTTCCTGACATTTATAATCTTTTTTTTTTCTTTGTTTCTTTTTTTCTGAAGTTAGAAGCTGATTTTCTTGTTCAATACAAATTAAAATGCAACTTGTTATGAAAAAAGAAAACGTGAGTAGAAGCTCCAATTCTGAAATTTGCATAGTATATTTTGTACTCAGGGACAAAAAGTTAAGTAAATATAGAAAGTATAAGAGAATAAATGAGAAGAAAAGAGTATTTTATGAAAAAATAATATAAAATTAAATTTTCAAAAATGAAAATATAGATGAGAAAATAAACGGGAAGAAGAGGGTAGGAAGGTAACAAGAGGGTGGAGAAAATAAAGTTTTAAAGAAAGAACACAAAATGCTGACTAATTGAATTCTTTTTGTTAAAATCAATATACAAAATGTTGCCATTATTTAGAAATGATGAAAATTAAAAAAATAGGAAAGATATAAGAAAATAAACAAGACCAGTAAAAGATTGAAAAATTAAAGCAAAACGTTGTCATTTTTGCAACCCCCACACGTTGTAGGACCCACCCCGATAATAATGGGCATTCCACGTATGAGGCTATTCTCAATTTGTTGATCCGCTTAATTGACTAGTTGAGATATTATAAGGTTTTTTTAGTGAGAAATTTTGGATTTAATTCCGTTTGAAAACAGTGTAAATTTTTTACTTTATTTAATAGTGTAAAAGTTCCATTTTTATGATGGTGTAGTAGTTTTAACTTTGTATGGCGTAGAAATCTTACTTATATAATAATATAGTGATTTATTCGATCAAATATTCATATCTAATACACTTAAAAAGAAAAATGTGTTTTCTTGATATGCGTCACTTGTTTGGTGTATAAACTTGATGTTTGTTTCTGTAGTGTAATAACCAAATTGACGAGGTCAACAATAATCATCGAAAAAAAGTAATATGAATCACACTTAATAAATAAAATGGGTATCAGATTAACACTTGAAATGACACGTTACCATTGAATCGAGTAAGATATTTGAAAAAGTAAAATAGAATTGCAAGAGCTTCAAAAGTGGTGAAAGTTGGTATATCTTAATCTACCTTAATCTTTCATCCGTCCCTAAAGAAATGTGACTGGTTGGGGTGGATTCAGTCGGATTCTTTTTCATGTAAGAACAGGTAAAAAAAAAAAGAAATGCAAAGAATTAATTAATGATTTCTCTTTGTCATTATATAGCAGAAGAGCTTATAAAGCTCTAACACCATCTTATAAGAAATTAACTAAACACTTTAACATCTTATAAGCTCTTAAGACATTGGAGCTTATATAAGCTCTTGGAACATTTTATAAAGTTAAAATTAAGATGTTGCAGTTAATTATAAGCCCTTTAAAATAAGCTTAGCTAAACACCCTAAGAGCATCCACAAGAGAATCTCCTAAATTTTTGCTCTTAAAAGTGTTCTTAAACCCTTTCCTAAATTATTTGTAGTCCCTATTTTACAAATATATAAATCTCCTATTTTTCATTAATTTTCCTATAAAAATTGTGGGCCCTACTAAATTTGTGAGATAGGAGAGATTTAGAGAGTTGTAAATTTGAGAAGAAATATATAGGGGTGTAAAAATATTTATAGGCCCAACTTAATATAGGAGATATGTTGAATACATATTTTATCTCAAGAGAGCTGATATGCTACTCACCTCCCGTGAACACCATTCATGAGCACCATCATCGATTTGTCCACATTAATACTATTTTATTTAATTTTTGCTATTGTATTTTAATCTAATACCTTAAAAAATATTATTAAAATCATTAAATTAAAAAATTAAATGAAAATCAATGCTCGATTTGTTTATTTATCCATTTCTTTGACGCTAAAGGGGAAATAATAAATCAAGCTTTGATTTTTATGTAAATTTTCAATCTAATGATTTCAATAACATTTTTTAATGTATTACACTAAAATGCAATATCAAAAGTTAAATAAAAAATGTTAATATAGACAAATCGAGGGTGGTGCCTACGAACGGTGCTCACGGGAGGTGACCAGCATATCGGTTCTCTCTCTCTATGAGAGCTGATATGCTACTCACCTCCCGTGAGCACCATTCATTGACACCATCATCGATTTGTCCACATTAATACTATTTTATTTAATTTTTGCTATTGCATTTTAATTATGGTAGGGATCTGGTGAGAATGGATTTTATATGAGAACGTGAGAATGATACATTTTAATGCATTTTTATTATATTGGTAATGCATATATTGCGGAAATGTAATGCATACACATTCTAATGCATAAACTGCATAAACCTAGCTAATGCATAAACAATGTAATGCATAAATTACTACAACATAATGCATCGTTAAATCTGAGTCATTGATCAATAAAAATCAAGGGTTTAGATTTATTCTTATTTCTCACATAAGATAGCATTATCACATGATTCACTTTATATATATATATATATATATTACAAAGGGTTAATTTGCCAAAACTACACTATATTTTTTTAATTTTGAAATTTAATATGTCCTTTAAAAAATCTCTATATAAATACACCATTTCTATACCCATTTGAATTTTGACAGAACCTCCAATGACAAACATGACAATTTTAGTTGATGTGTCATTTATTAATTTCATATTTGACATGACTATATGAATAAGACGGAGCGACATTATTTTAACAATTTGAATACGGGATCTAAGCCAGTTCATTTCATTCACCATCATATATAGTTTTAGGTGAAATAACACTCGTTTTTAAAGTGAAAAACGACGTCGTTTCTTTACCGAGAAATTACACGTGTACCAACAGCCACGTCAGACATAATTTTGGAATTTTTGAAACACATGTCAAAATTCAGATAGAATGTAAAGGTAATGTATTTACAGTGATTTTTTAAAGGTCATGTAAATTTTCAAAATTTGAAAAATATGGTGTATTTTAGGCAAATTAACTTTTTTATAAATTTTTAAAAAATGGGTAATTAACTAATACTCCCCCAACTCCCAAAATTATGCATAGTTTTCCTTTTTCAACTGTCCCCTAAAATAATGCATAATTTATTTTAGGTATTTCACTTATTATCGGGATCCTATTTTCACTTACATTTATTTTTTTTCTATTTACATTTCACTTTTTAGGATTTTCTTAAAATTAGTGTTCATCAAAACTATGCAAATGTGGGGTGGGAGGGAGTATGTATATGGTGGCAAAATGGGGAAGAAATTAATTAGCACAAAATATGTAAAACTATAAACCCCGTCAAGAGGTTTAATCCGTTTTCCGCCATTACTGTTGTTATCATACGACGTAGCTCTCTCTCTCTCTCTCTCCTCTCGCGCGTTTCGTTTCCCCTCCTTCCTTGCCTTATATAGTCTTCACTCTTCATCTTCGACCTCAGCATACTATAATAGCTAGCACTCTCGTTCTCTCGATTTATTATTATATTCGTTAAAATCCGAACACACACACATATTGTGTTGGCGAATGTTTTTACAGGGATTCCGGCGCCGGCGGCAGTCGGCAGATCATTTATTTCTCCTCTGATCGCCGCGTTTTCATAAATCTCAGTCGCCGTAAGTCTTCTCTGCGCTCTTACACTCTATATTTTGCGCGCGCGCGCGCGCGCACACACAAAATGACGCATGTTTACATTTTCTATCAAAAGATCGAGTTATTAATAACGCATAAAGAAATTTCGATTCCAATCTGATCTTGATCACAGTTTCACCGTTTTTCTAATCTAATATCAGTTGTGTAGAGTGTGTGTGTGTGTGTGTGTGGGGGGGGGGGGGGGTATTTGTGTAGTATGTGTGTGTGAGCTAAGAGAAGTTGATGGCTGAAGAAATTCAAAACCATTTAATCAAACAAGAAGCCTTCTATTTTTCTCCTTCAATTCTTCAGGCTGATTTGATGATCTTGTGTTCTATTATTGATTTTGGTATTGATACATTGTGTTATTGTGTGTATGAATGAATATAATATGATAGTCATTTTCAAGATTGAAAGAAAATAGAGATCAAGAATTGGTAGTGATGGCACCGAGCACGATCAGGAAGGCGATAGGCGCGGTGAAGGATCAAACGAGCATAAGCCTCGCCAAGGTGGCCGGCAATGCTGCACCGGATCTTGAGGTTTTGGTTGTGAAGGCCACCACTCACGACAACGAGGCTGCAGACGACAAGTATGCAAAGGAGATTCTCAATTTGATGTCGAATTCAAGAGGATATGTGAATGCTTGTGTCTTTGCAGTTTCAAAAAGGTTGAGCAAAACTAGTGATTGGATTGTGGCTTTGAAGGCTTTAGTGCTTGTGCATAAGTTGTTGAATGAAGGGGGCCCTGTTTTTAGGCAGGAATTGCTGTTTGCCAGCACTAGGGGGGTTAGGGTTCTTAATATGGCCGGTTTTCGTGATGATGCACACTCTACTTCTTGGGATCAATCATCCTTCGTGAGGACTTATTCGTTGTATTTGGACCAGAAGCTCGAGATGGTGCCATATGGGAGGAAACTGAGTGTTGTTGTGGGTGCTGATGAGGGGTATGATAGAGACGAAGACGGTTTTAGGAAGGCCAAGTCTTATGACGACTTGAGGGGAAGGAATGAAAGGAATGGAGTGATGTGGCTCAAGGATTTAGCACCGGAGAGGGTGTTGGAGAGGTTGAACCAATTGCTTCGTCTCCTTGACCATTTCCTGGCTTCTAGGCCAACGGTGGCTGCCAAGAGCACGAGGATGGTGCTCGTGGCGGTGCATTTGCTGGTGAAGGATAGTTTTAGGCTTTATGATGACATATGTGATGTGTTGAAGTATTTGGTGGAGTATTTCTTGGATTGGGACTATGCTTACTCTGTTAAAGCTTTTGATGGTTTCTTGAAAGTTGCAAAGATGATTGATAATCTGAATGGATTCTATGATTGGGTCAAGGATGTTGGATTAGTGAGGTCTTCGGAGATTCCAGAAGTCGAGAAGATTGGTGAGGAGGTGTTGGGATCACTCGAGGGAATGTTGAGGGAGAAAGGAAATAGGCCTAAGAGTGTCAAGGAAGATTGGGAGGGAAGTTTGTCTCACCTCAAGGATGAGAGAAAAGAAGAGAGTATGAATGAGATCAAATCTCTCCCCCCACCGGAGAATCGTAAGACGTCGTTCGTCTCTCAGAATGAGCAGGTTGTTACACAAGACCTAGTGAATCTAAGTGGACCAGAAGATGAAGAAAGCAATAAGTTGGCATTGTCTGTATTTTCCGAATGGGTGGAGTTTCTGGAGGGGAAAGTGAGTTCGGCGTGGGAGAATCCGGCAGCTGAGAGAGGGAGAGATGATTGGGAGGTGGTTTTGGTGGAATCAGAAAGCAACTTATCTGTGCAGCAGGCGGAGTTGGGAGGCGGGTTCGACCCCTTATTGCTCAACGGGATGTATGATCATGGAGCGGTGAAGCAGCAGGCTGGCGCCTATGAGATGAGTGGTGAGAGTGCAAGCAGTGTAGCATTGCCCGGGGTGAGTACAAGGGGGACGGGGGTGCTGGCATTGCCGGGGCCCGTGGTGGGGGGGCGGGAGGACCCCTTTGCCGCGTCTCTGCTGGTGCCTCCGCCATCTTATGTGCAGATGGCAGACTTGGAGAGGAAGCAACAGCTGCTCGCACAGGAGCAGCAGCTGTGGCAGCACTACGCGAGCAACGGGATGCAGGGGCAGCTGGCCATGGCTGCTGCTTCCGTGCCGCAGCATGTTGGGTTGGGGGGCCCAAAGGGGGGCTATTACTGAATTTGAAATTTTCACTCTGCAGTGAGTGTCTCTGGCCATTTTTGAGTAGTTAGTGGTGGTGGTTGCACTCTTTGTTGCTAGCTTTGTTTCTTGAGATCACACCATTTTTTGTGGGATGGGAATAAAGTGATACATCTTGGCATGTTGGTTGCGAATGCTATCTATATAATTGTTTCAATAAAAATGTGCGACTGATCTTGAAATAATTATTTAGGTTTTTTTTTATAAATTATTTTTGTATTTTTTTTTTTGTTGAGAAGTTGGACAATTGTGACTTGTTCTTCTTAAATTTACGATCTTTCCTGTTCGCCCCTAATTAGTGTAAGTTTTTCTTTTCTTTCTCTTGAGCAATGGAATTGGGGTCCACCCCTTATAAAATTTCTTTTAGTTTTAATTTTGATTTCTAATTAATTATTTCCATTAATGTTCTGTTAGATTTAATTAAAAACTCATAAATTTTAATTGAGAATTTTCCTGAGGGAAAATTTAATTGTGAATTAATAAACTTCAATTATGTTTAATTAAATTAAAAAAAAAAAATGGGACTGACCGTATCAACCGTACAGGTGCTGCAAGCTTTTGCGATACTATAAAAGTGATGATATTATTTTCTTCTGTCATTCCGAGAGAATTACTATCAATTTGCTTTGTTTTGTATAGATTTTTGTTGTAATCTAAAAACACGATGACTAATAAATCTGTTCCTAATTTTATAAGCGCAATTGTTTGTATACGACCGTGTGCGAAGTGCGTGGTATGCACGTGCCTGATTTTTTTTTTTTAATTTTCAATTTTTCTTTTTTCCTTTTATTTTAAAAGTCGAATGAGGTTATCGAAGGTCTCTGAACGAGCTAAAAGATATTAATGTTGTCACAATAATTACCTATGTATTAAAATTGGAGCCGAACGAAAAAAATGAAATTAAAAAATTTCGAATTAAAAAAGAAAATTAGAGTGTTGATCTGCATTGATCGGGTCGGGTCAACCCGGATCCGGTCGCAGGGATGATCGCCTCTTTTATAAGCTTCAATTTTTGAATTTACGGGAAGAGAGATGCGTTCTCTGGTTTTAGTTTGATTTTTGAATCCATTCATTCCAACTACAGAAATGGCTTATGCTGCTGTGGTGTCGCTCGAGTACAACATCAAACACCTCGCAAATCACTCCTACTATCCAGAAATCATAACATCTTTATCTCCTGAGCTGGAATCGTTAGGACGTCTCCTCCAAGAATTGGATCTCAAAATCAGTCAACGCCTTGATAGTGTTGCGATCAATGTAGTGGATGATAAAATTAGAAGGGCGGTGTGGAAAGTAGAAGATGCGGTTGAATCTTCAGTGTTGCGTCGATTTCATCGACAACCTTCCGCATTATTACGCAAAATAGGCAGCGTGGAGCAGGAGATCGATTTTTTATCGAGACATCGAAGATTTTGAGATCCAAGCTGAGAACACTGCTAGATAAGGAGGCGTTCGAAGAAAATGAAGATGAAGACGACGATTTTGTTAGGAAGAAAAAGCCAAGGACGGCGGCGAAGAAGACGACGGCGACGATCGGTTTATCGGCGGATCTGTTTGCGAAAATCACTAAGAAGCTTGTAGATCCGCAGCATAGACTCAGAACTGTGGCACTGTTTGGAATGGCGGGAATCGGTAAGACTCATTTTGCTACTCAAATCTATGAGCATCCATTGATTGTTCAATTTTTCGATTTTAGGGTTTGGGTGAGAGTAGGCCAAAAACGTAGTGCCAAAAATGTGTTCGTGGATATCATTTCCCAGATAGAATGCAACCCTAGAAATCTGTATCGGGATAAAAGCATCTGTAAACTAGCTGCGATTTTGAAGAAACGTTTAGATGATCGGAGATATTTGATTGTATTAGATGATATGTGGAGCGCAGAGGTCGTCCCTTACTTGATATCGTATCTTCCAGTCTCCAGAGAGAGGCGAATTTTACTTACTACTAGGCTACAATTGGTAACGAAAATTTCAAACAGTATCAAAATTCATGAGATGCGGTTTTTGGATAATGATGAAAGTTGGGAACTGCTTTGGCGGAATGTGTTTGATGAGAGGAAGTATTCTTCTCCTCCTCCTCACCTTGTGAAAGCGGGGAAGAAGATTGCTGAGAATTGTGAAGGTCTTCCTCTCCTGATCCTCACGGTGGCCGAGATCCTTTTTAGACTCGACCAGACGGAAGAGTACTGGAACAAGGTAGCACTTAGAAAAACTCCTACTTTTACAGATGCATATGAAATGATTTCGAATGTCCTGTTTTCGAGCTATGACTACTTGCCCCAGTATTTGAAAACATGCTTTCTGTATATGGGAGTTTTTCCTCAGAGAAGTGAGATCTCCGTCCCCAAGCTTATAAACTTGTGGGCCGCGGAGGGCTTCTTCAGAACGAGACCTTGGTCCGGTGTAGAAGGTTTTTGTGTGGAGCGTGTGGAGGAGCTTGTCTCGAATAGTCTTGTCATCGTCCTCACCAAGAGTTTCGATTACAGAATGATCAGATCTTGCAAGCTCCATTCTGCGTATTGGTACTTGTGTGTTAAGTAGGCTAGGAAGACCAAGATTTTCCATGTGTTGAAGCAGTTGGGTGATGGTTCCGTAAATTATGTTACAAGGCAGCGCCGCCTGTCCGTCCAGAACAATGTCTTGTTCGGCATTCAACAGATGCGTGACATGATTGAAGGTGCAGC
>JANLIY010000746.1:0-24973 GCA_029490685.1 Schizonepeta tenuifolia
TTCATAAATCTAACTGCCTTAGGATCTAGCTAGCTCCTGTAACTATTCTTAATTATCATCGAAACGAATATTAGCAAATAGATATTAATCAGGAATCAATTAATCGATACCTTCTAGTCTTCTTTATTCTAAATGCCCCACATATGATACAACCGGTGTACAAATGAATTGAATTATCATTGGGGCATCAATAAATACAAACACACACACACACAGATGTTGGATATTTTAGTGTAATTGGATTGACTTGTTTGATCAGTATCGTTTTAATAATACATCATATAAGTTTGGTGGTGCGGGAGTGCACGCTTATATGAATTTATTATGACAGGGGTTCGGGGGCAGCGTCCCGATAGCGGGGTCCAAGGGGCGGCAACCCCTGGCAGGGTCCAAGGGGCAGAGTCCCTGGCGGGGTCAGCTTGGAAATTTTTTATTTCTGATTAAATTGCTGTGTAGAAAATTCATCGGAAATTTAATTTCCGGAATTTCGAGGGACTATTTTGCAATCTTTTGAAAAGTTGCAAAACTACATAAACTGAATTTCGAATCAGTTTTAATGGTCTGATCAATTCTTGTTTTCTGGTTCTGTATTCTCAACCTATCCATACTATTGTTCTATATACTCTGAATTGTATCCGATTGAATAATTCGATAGAACCGTCGAATTGATTCGATCTGAAAGTGTTCTCACGCCTTTCAGAGATTCCAGTTTATTGTTTGTTTCATTCTTATTTTCCCCAACAAGAGAGAGAGAGAGAGAGAGAGAGAGAGAGCCCTCAACTCAAGCTATAAATATTTCCTTATCTGACTTAATTAATGCACAACTGACCAACAGAATTCAACCAAAGAAAAACAGCATACAAGTAGAAAATGTTTTCTTCAAACATGAAGATGCAAAGAGGAAAAAATATGAAGGTAAAGAAAGGGTGGTTGGCGGTGCAAGTAGGATTGGCGAATGATGATGATCAAAATCAAGAATATTGTTCTACTCCTACTTTTCAAAAATTTGTGATCCCAATCTCATACTTATACAATCCTCTCTTTCAAACTCTTCTTGATAAAGCTTCCGAATTGTATGACTACCAAGCTGCTGGCCCGGTAATGCTGCCATGCTCCGTCGAGGATTTTCTTCGGCGGATACAAAATATATAATCGAGTATATAATCGAGAATTAATATGTATTTATTTTAATTTGTGATTAATTTAGTATGTCTTAGTAGTCGTATACGTAGTCTCTTTCTTTCTGGGGTGTAAATATATTTTCAGGATTTGCATGGATCCTAGCTAGGTTTAATTGCATCTCTAGTGTTCTTCCTTTACGAAAATTATGTCAAAATAATTTGCATGTTTCACCATTAATTTCTTGGTTATCGTAAGAGCAAAACGCCGATTATATATGATTAATTAACAACAGATATAGTAGCCTTTAAATACTTACAGAATTTTTCATTTTAATAATAATGAACTAATTAAACTTTACTAAGTAATTATTGGCCTGGCGTCGATCTTAGTTTCCCTAAAAAACCAAGGGATATTTAAATGGTAAAGGTTAGCAAAAGTATAAGGGGATAATTAATTATGTTATGCCCATATTAAGAGAATATTACCTTATTAGACACCTTTAGACTAAAAGTAATAGTTGTAACCACACTTTTAATTTATAATAAAAAAGGTCATTCTTTCATTGATTGTACAAAAATACCCTTCATTCTCTCCTACTTTTCCTCTCTCTCTCCTACTTTTCTTCTCTCTCTTCTACCTACTCTTCTTCTCTCTCTTCTTCTCTCTCTCCTATTTTCTTCCAGCACGTTTTCTTCTCCTTCTCTTCTTCTTCTCTCCTCTCTCTTAGTGTATTTTATTTTTTTCGGCGGAAATAAAGCTTTATATATACCGTTTTTCTCCTCTTTCGCCGGCGGTGGTAGTAAGAGAAAAAGTTCACCTTCGTTTTCAATCGTTTTTCTCCTATTTTGCCGGATTTTTTTTTCGGTGGTGTTGGTTGCTCTTCTCCGGCTCTGTTTTTAGACAGATTTCCGGCCGTTTTGACGACAATGGCGGTACTGTGTGTTATACCGTTTGATTTTCGTTGATTTGACGAAGAATTTTTGTTGAATGTGAGGATTGATGTGTGGAATTTTGTATTTTTCGCAGTTGTACGATATACAATCAGACGAGATAGGTTTAAGTCGTACATTCGTAACAATGTTTGATTGTGGCCATGAATGAGTTTTATATCGTATCATATATTGTATGATATACATAATATCGTAACACATTAGCCACATGCACGTACGATATTAGCAATATCGTTACACACTAGCCACATGCAACCACATTCACGTAGGAAATGACACCAGATTTCATGTACGATATTGGTAATATCGTAGCATATTAGCCACATGCAATCACACTCACGTAGCATATGATACAATATTGTAGCTTGTGTTTGTACGATATATGGTATATCGTAACATCGTTTGATATCTGACTGTGTAATTTTGATGCAGACAAGGCATTGTTGTTTAATTGTTGCTCATGGTGGATCATGGAATGAGGATATATATCAGGGTGGGAGGAAAGAGTACATACATATATCACCTGTTGTTTAATTGATGCCCTTGTTACTTCTCCTACTGGTGAAATCATGCGGATGAAGGTAACAGACGATTTTGAGTTGAATACTTTGATGAAAATGTTGGAGATTTCTACTATTCATGTGAGTATTTATCCTAGAGATAGAGAAGCTTTACTGAAGCCGACTCATTGGAATGATGTTCGAGTCGCGCAGAATGCATGTGTTGATGATGTAGATTGTAATGAAGAAGAGCCAGTGTTGGGTTTAAGATTTGGTGACGATGCTGTTATTTTAGATTCTAACCCTAGTTTTGATGATGCTCACTCATTTGGGGATGATTTGCATAATGATTATATTGTTGAAGATCAAGATCTTATGCCGCCGTTAGATGTTTCGAATGAAATGAATCAAGAAAATTCATAGCCAATCCGACAATGGGTTGTTCCCGAGATGATTCGCATGTACGATATTAAGAAATCGTAGCAACAATGTACGATATTGTTAATATCGTACACTCATATTATGTACATAATATCGTATGAGTGTACGATATTACAAATAGTTGTTTATCGTATGAAATGTTGTACGATACTAACAATATCGTACATCTTACGATAGACCAAATAGTTGGTTATCGTAGCAACAGTTGTACGATATTTTTAATATCGTAACACACATGAAAAATATTACTGTCGTATCAATAGATGTTAATAGTTACCTATGTGTTGTTATGTTATATTATGTGATTTTCTTAATTCAGGCGATTCACAGCAAGCATCGATATTCCATGTAAAGATTTAGTTATAACAAATCATTTGGCTCGTGAAGAACTAGTTGTCGGTGGTTTTTTTTTGTCAAGAAGGCGCGTATGAAAGAAGTTCTTGGGATTTATTATTTAAAAAATAATTTGGAGTTTGTTACAAAGAAGTCAAATAAGCGATGGTATTATGTTCGATGTAAACATGAAGAGAGATGTGATATTATTATGAGAGCTAAAGGACTTGGTAGAGCATGGAGAATCTATGAATGAGCCATTCATACATGTGAGATAGACTTGAGATATCGTCCTCATCCAAGAGTATCTGCTAAAGTCATAGCGTCGTACGTTAGTCCTACGTTGGACGATGTAGTTGATCTTACGCCAAGACAAATTCAAGGACAACTATTGAGAGAACATGGTGTTCATGTCAAATATCATTCTGCTTTGTCGGGTAGGAATCAGACACTTAGTTTGATATATGGGGAGGCAGATGACTCATTTCAGGTAACTTTTCATGTTTATATGCTACGATTTATATAATTCAGCCAAACAAAGTATATTGCATTAGTGTACGACTTTGATAATATCGTATTACTTTGTACGATATTATGATTATCGTACAACATGTAGTACGATTTTTGGAATATCGTAACATGAGTAGTACGAGATTTGGCCACTTTGACATCTACTCAGGCAATGATGATTTCATGTACGAGACTAGGCAATATCGTACCACATCAGCCTCATGCAAACACATTCGTGCAGCAAATGACACAGATTTCATGTATGAGATTACAAAGATCGTAACACATTAGCCACATGCAATCATACTCCCAATCTCATACATGACAAATTTCATTTACGAGATTGATAATATCGTAACTTTTTAGCCGATTCAATCAGTCGCATATACGATGTTCCTAATCTCGTAACATGCATTCTTATTTCACGGAATGTCGTAACATTAATGATAATTTTACATTCATCATAATTTCATGCCATGCCATAAATTGGTCAAACTCATGTACGAGATTGATAACATCGTAACATTACAAGTACGATATTGCGAATATCGTAACATGACTAATACGAGATTTTAGTATATCGTACTACTATATTGATCGTAGATGTTGATTTCTTTCTATATATTTGAATGCAGGACTTGCCTAGGTACTTGTATATGTTAGAGCGTGCAAATCCTGGCTCGGTGGTTGAATTACAGACATGTTCGGATGGTAGTTTTGAATATTATTTTTTTGCTCTATCCGCATGTATAAGAGCCTTTCGTTCGTGTCGTCCTGTCTTTATGATTGATGCGACTCATTTGAAGGGGAAGTACAAAGGTGTATTGTTTGTTGCAGCAACAAAGGATGGTAATGAACACATAGTTCCACTAGCTTTTGGCATCGGGGACATAGAGAATGATTCGTCGTGGACTTGGTTTCTTCAAAGAGTTCGACGATCATTTGGTTGTCCAGAGAACCTACTTGTTATGTCTGATCAGCACCTTAGTATACAAGAATATTGTGGCCTCTGTGTTTCTAGGTGCCCATCATGGGCTTTGTACATTTCACATTCAGCAAAATATGAGGACTTGTGGTACTCCTGTTATCGATGTATTTGGGGCTGCTGCTAGTTGCTACAAGACTATTGACTTTGAGGAGCATATGAAGAATTTGAAGGACGTGGCTCCTGTCACTTATCAAAAGTTGCTGAAGTTGGATCCTTGTAGATGGGCCCGTTCGAAATGTCCGGTGCGGAGATATGAATATGGAACTTCCAATGGATGCGAGGTCTTGAATACTCGATTGCGATGAGCTAGAAAATTACCCGCGTGTCCTCTTTTGGAAAGTGTCCGTACATTGGTCCAGAAATGGTTTTACGAGCGTTGTACTATAGTTGCAGCTAGAGCTCTGGAATTGACGGTGTGGGTTGCTACGAGATTAGGGAATGCAGTTGAAGCAAGCCGATCAATGAGGGTCGAACGAATTTCTGATGTGAGGTTTAAAGTGATTGCAGGAATGAAGAGTAACATTGTTGATGTTGCTGCTAGGGAGTGCTCATGCCTCGTGTTTCAGTTTGACTTGCTCACATGCCTCAGCTGCGATAAGGTGATTTTTCTCTACTGTTTTTGCTACGATATTCCTAAATATCGTAGTACACGTGATTATGTGTGGTACGATTTATGTATATATCGTAACATTATTGTTATGAAACTTATGAAGTCGTAGCAATATTGACTTCAGTTATCTCGTGTGTTGATACGAAAATCCGTAATGTCGTACTATATAGGTACGACATTACAAGATATCGCACAAAATTGACTGAATAACTCCTGTTATGCACTTCATTCCAGTCGGTTAACAAAGGAGTGGATGGAGGCGGTTACGTGTCAGTTACAACCCATGATCTCTTAACATGCCACGTGTTGAAACTTTCTTGCACTTCACTCAGATCCAACTCCTTCGTTACAACAACCGTCCTTCAGCTGTTTGTTTATCTACACAAAATTTGTATAGAAAAAGAAAATAAATAATATACAATTATTTTAACTGACACCAGGCATATTAGTAACACATGTTACTAACAATCACGTTAACATAACTCGTCAGCTTAAAATCTAACATTTTTTAATTAAAAGAAAATGTAGAACATGTGATTTAATTTATGTCAATATTTTAATTTTTTTTGAGAGTATGTCAAATTTATTTGCAGTTTTTGAAAACTTAAGAAAGTCTAAACTAACGTCGGTTATTTTCTCAAATTATGAAAATTAATATTAATATTATGGCGATTATATTATATACTTTCTTAAATAATTAAAAAATAAATGCAATCGTAAGAATTAAGCTAAGGGTCAACATAAAAAGATTTTTTTCTCTTTCTCTTTTTTTGTTTTTTTTTTGTTGTTAGGGACAACCGCAGGTTAATCGGGTGCCGATAACCGGCTATATCGATCAACGGTGCGGTGTTCCGAGTTAGTATTTCTAGGACTGCCGTTATCGGGTCGGTGTAGGGTAGTGAAATTGGCCCTTAGTCTCTACAACTTTCTCTCCCATGGCCGACAACGAGAGCAGTGCCTCTTCTACCACTGCCGCCATCAACGAAACCAGTACCTCGTCTACCACCGCCACGGCGACCCCGGTGTCATCGAATCCGCCGGAGACGAAGCGATGGGCCGATGTCGCTGAAGAGGAGGCGGAGCAGCAAGCGGCTGATACCAATTTGGATTCATTGGCTATCGACGAGTCCAAACAAGGTCTAATCGGACTTTCTAATCCCGACGACTCCTCCATTGAAGCTGTAATGCTCTCAATCCAATATATAGTCGATCCTGTGTTCATATTTGCTTTAAATTTTAGGACTTTAATTATGTCTTATAGTGTTTCCCCTCTCCGCCGTGATTTTGTGGAAGGGTTTTGCTTGTGATTTTACTTTTGGCTTTACTTGAATATTTGTTGGGATTCGATTGAACTTAAATATCTGAGTTATGTTGCATTTTGGGTTGCTATTGAACTTCAATAGATGATTTTTATCTTTGAACAAGATCTTTCCTTGAAATACGTATTTGGTTGTTTTCGTAGCGTTTTGCTGAAAGCGTTTTTGCTTTGGGATGAGATTCTTATTTTTTTCTTTTTTGAGTTGAAACATAGGTTACATCCGGGGACACCCCATATACATCGGCTAAGAGATTCGAGGACCTGAACTTGTCTCCTGAACTGTTGAAGGGCCTTTATCTTGAGATGAAGTTTGAGGAACCTAGCAAGATACAAGCAATTAGTTTGCCCATGATCCTGACTCCTCCCTACAAGAATTTAATAGCTCAAGCTCATAATGGATCAGGGAAGACCACTTGTTTTGTGCTTGGTATGTTGAGCCGTGTTGATCCGAAAATACTTGCTCCTCAGGCTCTCTGTATTTGCCCAACTAGAGAGTTAGCCATTCAGGTTAGTTTATTTATTTGATTGTCTTCAATTTTCCATCCTTTATATATTTTAAGAATTTCCACCATTGAATTATCGTAGGTCTATTGTTTTTGGTTGAGGGTTTCATACATGTCTATGTTTTGATTGGGGAAAAGTGAGGAGTGTAAAGATCCTCGATTGTAAATATTGGAGAAGTTGTAAACAACTTAGGTTTTGCATGCTTTATAGTATTATAATCCAATAGTTGCTAATTATTATGCAATTATTGCTATCTTGACCTGTTTCTATGTCTATGTGATTGTCTTTAAGCAACACTGATTAAATTGATTGTGCAGAATATGGAGGTGCTTCTGAAAATGGGAAAGTACACTGGGATAACCTCAGAATTAGCTCTACCGTCTGATCCAGCACACTACATCCCAATAAAGAAAAGGCCGTCTATTACAGCACAGGTAGTCATTGGCACACCAGGCACAATATCAAAGTGGTTGCAACACAAGAAATTGGGTTTGAGTCAAATGAAGATTCTTGTGTTTGATGAGGCAGACCACATGTTGGCATTGGTGAGTTCTGGAATTCATTTGCCTGTACCTGTTGAAATTTTCCCTTATGTTGTTGATTTCACGATTACCTTTTACTTAGGTTATTGTGGATGTCTGGACACATGCATTTTCTTTTGATTGATCCACATCCATATTCTTCATTCTCACTTGGATTCTTCCATGTGATTGACTATCTTGGTGTTTATCTTGCTAGGGGTAAAGTCTCTAAGTTAGTGTAAGGAGTTTAAGTGTTTAACTATATTATGTCAGTGCCTGATTTCACTAGCTTGGTCCATAATAGATGGTAATTATTCGTCTTGGATATATCCAACGCGAATTACCATTGTGTATACTGACTGGTGGAGCCATTTCTGATGCCATTCCATATAAATGAATAGATAATAACCTGATAAATATTTTTTATGCATCAAATTGGGCGTTATGATGCCTTGGTGAAGTTAAGTTCACTGAATTGCTTCACTTCTATTTCTCATTTGTAATTTTTGAAGCATGTAACAGGAGATATCATTTAATAAGTATTTTGTGAATTGGTTTTCATATGCAGGGTGGCTTCCGAGATGATTCAGTAAGGGTAATGAACTCTATTACTAAATCCAGTTCCCATTGCCAGGTTGGTTGTTTAGTACATCATGATTTTTAAGAATGAACTTCTATGTTTGTTTTTAAATTTATTTTACGATTCAGTCACTTGCTTCTTAATATTATGAATATTCCTTACTGAATTAGGAACCATGGTTATAAATGGAAAAAATGCATAACGCAAGTGACCAGAAATGTTCATCAATTTCTTATTTTTCTCTGTCAGCATGAATCTTTTATTTTCTAGTCGTATTCTGCTAACGCTTTTCATAATTAATTGCTAACACACTATGCATCATATACTACCTTCTGTTGGTCATGTTTTGGTATGAGGGAGACAGTGCACTAGTGATGGTATATTTAGAAGCTAAATGTTGCAGAAAGTGGAAATTTTGTCTTGTGTCAATACTAAAATATAGCGGAAGAACATTTTGACCAACATACTGTTGCTATGGCATTCCATTTTTAGAACATCACTTTTATTGTTTTTTCTGTATCTTCGGATTATGCGGTTAACTTTCTGCTATTGTGCAATATATATGGTCAGGTCCTTCTGTTCTCGGCTACCTTCGATGATGCTGTGAAGGCCTTTGCATCACAAATAGTTGAGGAGATCTTTGTACAAGATTATAATCAAATGTTTGTCAAAAAAGAAGAACTATCGCTGGATTCTGTAAAACAGTACAAGGTTCATTGTCCTGACGAGCTTTCAAAGATCATTGTGGTTAAAGACCAAATACTTGAACTCGGAGAGAAGGTAGGGCAGACAATTGTGTTTGTTGGCTCCAGGAATGCTGCATCTATGTTGCACCAATCTTTGGTCGGCTACGGCTATGAGGTCACTACAATCCAAGGTGCTCTGAAGCTAGAGGACAGGGACAAAATCATAAAAGAGTTCAAACAGGGCTTGACCCAAGTTCTAATATCAACTGATGTTCTAGCTCGAGGTTTTGACCAGAGACAGGTGCTGCTGCTTTATCTTTTTTACTGTTGCATCCACATATATTATACTCCTTCCGTCCAATCTTTGTGTACCCACTTGCCTCATTTTATCCGTCCAATCTTTCTATACCCATTTGTATAAAAGTACCCATCTACCCTTACTAATTCATGTTATTTTCTACCCTTTGCCACTTGGACCCACACCTTTATTACACCAACTACCACTTTATCACTACCTTTTTCACTATAGGCCCACCACTAACAACCTTTATTCCACCAACTATCACTTTATCACTACCCCTCAAATATACCTTTATCCCACCAACTCCACTTTATCACTTTTTCTTAATACCCGTGTCAGCACCTAAATGGGTACACAAAGATTGGACGGAGGGAGTACATATTAGCAGTTTTTCACTTAACTTGGATCATAAGCCATAACCTCGTCTCTTACTATAGTTCTATATCATTTCTTTATGTAGGTTAATTTGGTTATCAATTTTGATCTTCCTGAGAGATATGGTATGCGTTCGGAGCCTGACTATGATGTTTACTTGCACCGGGTTGGTAGAGCTGGACGCTTTGGCCGCAAAGGTACATACATTATCAACTTTGCTATTGTTTTGTCCTTCATGGTGTAATGTAAATTCTAATAGCTGTGAAGAAAAAAAATAGATTTTTTATGTTGCCAAGTGAATGTTGATCAGAATAGAGGAGTAGTGTGGTTTTGTAATGTCAATATTTGCTTGTGTGCCCATTTGATTTGTGTCTCTGGTCTATTTCTGTATTATCATCTGAAATGGGTATTGGCTACCTTGCGTCTGTCTGTTGTTCTCATGCGACGGGTGAAATACATGGTATGTTGGGTGCTGATTTATGGATGTTACTATCAGCCTGTATTGGTACAAGATCTCTGCTTTTCTTCTTAGGTTGTGTTTTGGATGGATGGATTGTTCCAAGGGATCTCTAATGAATTGGACTGGAATCACTTGAATTTGACACGTTCTTCAAAATCCTTGGCTGGGATTTGTGAAGAAATTCAAATCAGTTATTTGGTGTGCGAGTGAATCTGTGATTTTACATGTGAGAGAGAAAGGATTTCAAATAACTAGGTGTATGAAGGATCTGATATATCAAAAAACGAAATAATATTCAAGATTTGGAATCTCTGATGTAAAAATCCACTAATTTGTGTCCTAGATAACATTTTTGTCTCGTAATTGAACAGGTGCTGTATTCAACTTACTCTGCCATGATAAAGATGATGTGATTATGGACAAGATTGAGAAATACTTCAACACTCAAGCTACCGAGGTAAACATTTCATATCATTTGTTTGCCTGCTCGGGACTCGTTTAGCAATATTTTTTAATTTTTTTTAATTTTTATGAATAGTTTTGCGAACTTCTATATGATTCTCATAAAGTGAGGTGTCCTTTATATGAATGCACAGGTGGGTCCTTGGAATGACAATGCACAATTCGAGGTTGCTCTAAAGAATGCTGGTCTAGTGTGAGCGAAACGTGTTTTGGAGTAGTGCTGCATTTCTGGAACTTCAGTTATCAGTAGATATGACTGTAGATTATCTCATCATTGTAGTGACTGTAAGGCAATGATGAGACAGTTTTCCTTCTCATTTCCCATTTTAATCTCTTCCATACTGGATAGTTTTGCTTCTCGACTTTGCGAAAAAACAAGTGAATGAATTTCTGTTAAGGAGACTAATGAGTTATTACGCTGAGGATTGCATAGCCTCAACCGTGTTGACCCGCTCAAGGTCTGGCCTCAGGAGAAGTTGATTCTTGGGTCCAGCGCAGGTGTTGGCTCTAGGCTACTGGTGTCGATGAGTTTGCCAAAAAGTTTTAAGGCATTTGTAACAATGTTCATGCTGAGATGTTGTCGCTTAATTTTTATTTTATGGTTTGTAAATATATCGTAATTAAGTTTTATTCTTTGCAATATCTGCTTCTTGCCATGGCGTATTTCCACTGTACTCGCGTGATACATTTGTTCTAGTATTAACAATCTTTTTTCTTGTTTTTCAAAGCTTTTGGAGTCCTCTTGTTTCATTTTTAAGCCTAATTATAATATTGACGATAAATAGATTGCTGACGACAAGAGTGAATGTCTGGCATTATTGTAGACATATGGGCAAATATGGGGCTGAGAATTAGGGCGGTTCGGGTCCGAACCTATTCAAAATTAACCGAATCTATTAGGAGTATTTAAAGTTTGGTTTAAACTGTTGTGGTTTCAAAAATATGGTTTGGTTAAGATTTTTCAAAAATAATGGTTTGTGATTTAGGTTTGGTTTTTAAGAAAATTCAAACCGAACAGAACCGAAAACCGAAAAAACCGTATTTGATTTAATATTACCATTTTATTTATTATGTTAGAAGATATGGATTTTCTTGACTACATATCATATCTGAATATTATACAAATTTAATTAATGAAATAATACAATTTACAATCATTAAACCCTACAATTTACTATACGTTTCCAATATTAATTGTTACATTGACTTATCTTCACTTTGAACACAAGGTACACATTTCTATTTGTTTTCTTTTCTTCTATATCATTTTCAAATTCAAGTTGTTTTCGATAGAAAAAGTAGAAAATGTGAAATTATTTTACTATAATTTATTATTTAGCTAATTAATGTTATCTTAGATTCTTAGTATTTTTATTCTAACAAAAGAGCAAAACGTATGGTCATGACAACAACTTTATTTGATTCTTTTTATTTGCTATTACGAAGAAAATAAAAAAATATTGATAAACCGCAAATCAAATCGCACCAAACCATATTATTAAGATTTGGTTTGGTTTGGTTTTACTAATTAATCAGTTCGGTTTGGTTCCAAAAAATTATCAAACGTATTTTACGGTTTGGTTTAGGTTTAATATCAAACCGCACAAAATCAGACCGTGAACACCCCTAAAAACCATATTATGTGTAACTAAACTGAGTCAAACTGTAATTTAAAGCTCGAGTTCAGTTATATTTAGTTTTAATTTCGGGTTTCAAGAGTTCAGTTATATTTAGTTTTAATTTCGGTTTCAATTTCTAAAGTCGAACCGAACCGTCATATTAAAAAACCAAACCAAACTGCAACTTACAATTTGGTGCGGTTCGTTTGGTTTGGGTTTTGCTCACCCTAGACAAATAGATGTATATATTTACAAGTATATAATGAAAAAAGCAGTATAGCATTTCAAGTTCACCAACCATTTAGCATTCATTACTAAGAATTACATTTCAAGTTCGTTTTTTATGTTTGGGTAAATTTTCTAGGGTTTATAATTTCAAAATTTGGGGGTTTTGTGCTTAATTGTGTAATTAATAATGCTACATTGTGAATTGGTGTTGAATTGAACATGCTACTTAGGGTTATTTCTTGATTGTGGTGATATATTGGTACCTTTAAGTAGTTTCTAGCATATTATTTTGAGTTTATTGATTGAATTAGGGCATGATTCTGTGTTTGGGAGGATTGGTGATGATGAAATCGTGCTTTATTGTTTAAGTTTTGGATTTATAGTTGGATATGAGCTTGTTATGATGAATTTCGTGATGTGGTTGAGTGGTAGTGTTTTATTAAAGTATGGATCAATGTTGGAAGACTTGTTATCGTGTGTTTAATGAGCTTGCCTTGATGTTGTGTTGATGTTGGGAGACTAATCTATGTGTGTAGAGTAGGTACAATGGGGAGTAGTAAGGACAAACGCCCACGCATTGAGGAGCCACCTCCAAAAGAGAAACGAAAGGCATCTACCCACCAAGAGAAGCGTCAAGCCGAGTATCTTCGAAGCATGCCTCAAGACTCCATATCGAAGAAGTATCAAAAGTTTGATGGCCCGTACAGTCCTTTCGTGTTTGATGTGACGCTCCGCCAAGATGCTCACAAGGAGTTATTTGTCACCTTTGCAAAAAGAGGGCTTGGTTCGTGCAAATACCCGGATGAACAAACTCTAAGGGATCTTGGACTTTGGGACAATGTAAAAGAGTTGTTTGATCGGATTGGTTGGGGATCTATCTTGACCGGAATGTGGCCTACATGCCTGAGAGCCACATTGGACTTGCTTTCTACTTTGCAAATTCCCGTTCATCAAACCAAGCTACCCCAAACGGTGCACTTTCAATTGGGGAATCGCACGCATACAATGTCATTGAAAGAAATAAATGCGATCTTCAATTGTCCGGATGGGGGCCAATGTCAAAAGTCAAGGGAGTTCAAGCCTAGGGAATTATGGAACGACATGACTTATTCCACAAAGACATATGAATCCGGGCGATCAAAGGCCACACTTATCCGCAACCCCGTCTTTCGAGTGATCCAACGGATCCTAGCTCACACTATTTTCCAAAGGGGGGAGAATAGTTCGTGTCGGAGTGCCGAGCTTCAAGTCATATGGGCAATGCTTACACACACACGGCTCAACTTAGGTCAATTCCTCTTTCGCCAATTGTATGCCCAGAAGCATCAAACCAAATGAGTTCTTTGTGGTGGTGGCCTCATCACCCCTATTGCCATGACACTTTGTCCTCAATATCCACAATGGACGAAGCTTTCGGATAATCTTGTCATTGATTTGGTGTTATGGAAGAATATGAGAGTGCTTGTCTCGGTATCTCACCCTTATCTATTCCGGCAACACAAGAAGGTTAAGTCGAAGAAGGAAGAAAAAGAGGTGATGGAGATCTTTCCTTTTCCCGACCCTACGCTTACAAGGGTGACTACATTGCTCAACAAAACAAATTGGAAAATGGATACACTATTCCACGAGACGGCCATTCTGGCCGGGAACCCTCGTATTGAGATGGATGCAAGTGATGATAATAGCGGGGAGGAAGAAGAAGGAGATAACAATGCCGGTGATGGTGATATGAATAATGGGGAAGAAGGAGAAGAAGGGCAAACAGGTAGAGGAGAAGGCCATGCAGGGAGAGGAAGAAGGCAACAAGCCTTTGATGGAGGGCAAACCTCATTTGGGGGGTACCAAGGTTTTGGAGGGTCATCGGGACCCTCTAACATGTATGGAGGACCGTCGGGGTCCGAGGGTTTTTATGGTGAAGAATTTGCCGGCATGGGGGAGAGAGTGGAACATATTGGTAACTATTGTATCCAATGGGATAGTGAGTTTGCGGTGATGCGCCGTGATATTCAAGCTATCCGCCTCCGCCAACAAGAAATGAACGAGCTACAACAGCAACAAATCGGGAACCAACAGTGCTTTCAAACCGAGATATACCAAAGATACAAGGACTTCCAACAAGACTTGTACGCTCGGCAAAAGAGTTTTCAACAGGATTTGTATGCTCGCCAAGATACTTTTCAACAAACTTGGTTTGACCAGCAAGTCGCATTTCAACAAGATCTTTATGCGCGTCAAGATCGATATCATCACGAGGACTAAGTCAACCAACAAGAGATGTTGGAGCTCGTTCGCCGTTTCCAAGCCCACAAAATAGATCAAGGCCAAGTGTGGCCCCCGTCTCCTCCTCCCCAATGATGTTTGAGGTATGCTTGTATTTGTATTCTTTTCTTCCCTCCAAACTTATTTGTTTACCTTTGGTTTTGAATAAGTTTGGGGGAAGGGGAGATGGATACAAATACATTTGTAAATATGTGTGTGTTGGTTTGTTTTTGCTTAGTAGTTGTTGTTTTGATTGCTTGTTTAGTTTAGTTTGTTGTTTTTTGGAAACTCTTTGGGAAAATTTTAAAGTTTAGTTGCTATGTTATGTGGTTTGTGGCTCATTGTGACTTTGGGGAAATGCCGATGAGGATAATGTTATATTCTTTGCAAAAATTGGTTGGAATTGAGTATTTCTCGATTGGTTTTGCATGGATTGATTGTGCGTTGACCTTCTCGACTTTTTGATTATTGAATGAACCCGTGAGATTTGAGCTTTTTATTGCTATAATTTGTTTTTCATTCTTGTGAGATTGGTCATGCATGCATTTCTATTCCTAGAACTTGCTTTGGTTTCTATATTGAGAATGCTTAGTTGTGCAAGAACTTGGAAATGATCTTAGGCCATTGTTGTTAGCCACCTCAAATCCTAAACACTACCTTGTGCTTTATATTTTCCGTTGTTAACCCTTTTGAGCTTGAATAGCCTTTCTTTGTCAAATCGGAGAAAAGGTGGTGTCGGTTGTGTAAAGGTATCCCGGGGTGAGTTGGAAGAAAAATGAATGAAGTAATGATGAATTGGGTAGTAATTTTAGGCTCGTTGTTGTGAAGATAGTGAAAATTCCCATAAGCTCAAAGAAAAAATGAATGAAAAAGAGAGAAGAAAGTGGAAAGTTGAAGAAAATGAGATCTATGTTGTTTGTTAGAACACTTTCTTTTGAATTTGAAAGAATGAAATGAGAAAAAGAAGAAACGTGAGAGCACAAGGGAATTGACTTGTTGTTGAGTCCAAAAATGAGTAGTGCATGGTGAGGAAGGAAGATGAATTGATTTCATGCTTGTTGTTTTGAAGTAGATATAAGGTTGGTGAATGATTGTAATTAGTCACTTAGCCCAATTTCCCCTCCTAAACCAATGTGTCTACATTACAACCCAAGAAAAGCCCTTTGTGATCCTTGTTCTTACATGATTTGTTTTGCAATGGAGATATTAGACGATTTGCAAGCATATGGTGAGTAGATTGCATTGTGTGATTTCGATGAGTGCATAACCATTCACTTGAGGGTTGAGAGATACACTTCCTTGTGAGTTTCAATTGTTGAATTGTGAAAGTTATGCTTAGTTTTGGCTTTCAAAATGATTTGTGTAATCTGAGGCATTTAGGATCCAAAGTTGCTACTCCATTCGATGTTTATGTTCTTTGTTTGAATACATTGTTCGGGACGAACAACACCTAAGTTTGGGAGAGTGATAAACACTCATTTTCGCAGCAACTAAACGTATTTTCTACCACTTTGTGCCAAGCTTTAATCTCTAAATGTGATGTATTTTGCATTGATTGCATTATTTTGGATTTGTATCACGTTTGGTGGAGTTTGTGCATATGTGTAGGTCTAACAAAGGGACGTTAAGTCGGAATAAAAGGATCAAAGAAGAGCGAAATTGAAGAATCGGGACGAAGAAGTGAAGAATCGGATGAAAATGAGCACAAATGCAGAACCGGCGCCCCAAATACCAAAATCGGCAGTTGACATGGAGAAACCGACGGTTCAGGGGTGAACCGCTGGGTAACCCGGTATTTGAAGCTGTGTTTTAATCCAAATCGGCGGGTGAACCGGCGCTCAAGGCCCAGACCACCGATTTGGGAGGCTAGGGCGCCGGTTCGTCGCTTTGAACCGCCGATTTGGCATTTTTTACCAAAAGTTGACAGTTTTGCCCTTTTCGCGATTTAATATTATCTAGCACTTTTTGTAGCCTATATATATATATGAGATTTCAGCCCCAAAACGAGGATATACTTTCTCTATCTTAGTTTTTCCCTTCCCAAAGTTTCCATTTAGGGTTTAAATCATTTCTTAATCATTGTATTAGATTTACAAGGTTGGATTTGAAGACTAATTGAAGATTTCTCCATTGGGTTCTTAGTGTTTCTAATCATGTAATTGTTTCTCATTTCTTGTGCTTTATTTTCATTCATGTCTAGCTAAATTTCTATTGTTGATTTTGGGGATTTCAGATGATTTGATGATGGATTTGATCTTATCTTGTTAATTCTAATTGCCTTCATCTATTTGATTTTGTTGTTGGACCTTGTTTACATGTGGGAATTATTGATCATCTTTTTTGCATGCCAAGTGTTTGTAGAATTTCTTAATAGGATTTTGCATTCATGGAAATCAATGATCACAACATGCATTGCTTTTGAGACTTAGAAAGTGAGAAATGCATGCATGGGAACTTGTATTCTTTATGCTTTTGGGAGTTAATTCGTTGTCTTGAGTCTTAGTCGAGAGAGTCGTTGAGTTGATCCACTTTTGCTATCTATCTAGAGAGGGTAGTGATTATCTTTGTGAATGTTCCTCAATTAGGTGATTAAAATTGGTTGCATGAATTAGGAAGTCATTATCAAGCCATCTAGAATCAAATGAAGTCCCTAGAACCAACTCTTGTTCCAATTTGTATCTTTGATCGTTTATTAATCGTTTGTCTATTTGAGTTTGCTTATCTTTGCTTGATCTTTTACTTAAGTGTCTAAATCAATCAAGAATCATGATGTTTGTAGAGCTTGAATAGTAGGAAGGTGCATAAATTTCGTTTCCAACGTAAATTCGGTCTAATAGTCCTTGAGGATACGATACTCGTTGCTAGTTGCTACAATTACCCGATTAAAGTACGGTTTATATTACTAAGCATATCTAGTGATCACTTATCCTTAGAGAATTCATTCAATCCCACATGTCATTCCAATAATTCTAAAAATGAGCAATGTCATGGACTATGAGACATCCTTTGAATTTAATTCTTAATTAGCCTATATTCCCTCAGTACATAATATCATTGCCACATTGTATAAAAATCAATAGTGTAGAAAGGACTCCCATTATGCATGTATTTTATATTGGACACAATCGTTGTTGATAGATTAACTATTGATTATTCATTCTCTCATATACTGGACGGTGGAATTGAAGATTAATGAAATATGACCTATTTTTGTAAAAGCATAGGTATATATTTTTGTATGATTGTTGGCTAATTACGGGCAACATTTCAATGATTATTCATATCACGAGTAATCCCTCCTGTTAAAAGATCTCATAAAAGATCAATTGTACAAAATGTACATTCGTAAACTTAAAAAGTACAAAAAAATATGCCAAATGCTATATATCATACTATCACTTTAAAAATCGATCGATTGATGGTATTCATAAATAATTTTGATACTCATTTCGGTATAGTCACCATGAAAGGAAAAAGGCCTTGTATAAATATGTGAAAGAATATATATGAACAAATCCCAGTGACAAAAAGTTTCGGGGAAAGAGAGCTAATTTTATTGGCTCCCATTTCTGGTCTATTGCTGTTATATGAACCTAAATGAAGCTGTAAAGTAATTCAGGCAATTGATTAGACTTTTCTATGCTAATTTTAGATTGAATTACCTAACCTTTTATTAAAAACAATATTAACATAGCTTCACTAATTTACTTATGAGTGTGGCTCATTCATCCAATAGTCAGCAAAATAATGTGGTACTCACATTTTTCCACACTAAAACTTGTCATACGGTGACAAGAAAAATAAATACTATAGAAAGGGGAATATTAAATACTAACAATATGTCAAACAAATAGTGATCCAACCAAAAATTTTTATAAAGTCCATCATTTATTCCGACAAATATTCTAGGCTCCTAAAACTATTTGGCTTCACGTGATATTTCCTACTGTAACTGTTGAAGGTTGTGGAAATAAAAAATGGTCCATATTGTGAAGAAGAAAAAGAAGTCGGTGTAAAATATCCAAAGGTGGAGAATTTGTTGGTGTGCCTTCAACTATATTCTTCATTATAGGATTCATTCTAATTATAATTAATTGAGATATATTCAGTGAATGCTAAATAATAATATATTACTTCTAATAGACTAAATGTTTGTTTGGTTCAAGTAAATGAATGGAAAGAGAATGAAATCAAGTATAAGGGATGAATGACAACAATAAGTGTTACCTATTGGGTGTTTGGTTTAACAATGTAAATGAATCAATTGTAAGCGATTCCGGAGACAATGATTTTGTTGTTGCTCTAGTTTGGAGAATAACATTTTGAGGGGTTACCTTCAAGTAAGGGTAATGAGTTACCACCCAAACCAAATAAAGAGTAATAAGATTCAGTTTATTGAATTTGTTTTCAAATTCCCAAAAAGCCCAACCAAACAACTTATTGAGTGAAATAACTGTTGCAGATTGATAATTTAATTTTTTTTACATGATTTAAGAAGTTGATTTCATATGCACTAACTACAATTTTCCATCATAACAATCCCGACATTCTGCACTTGAATATGTGTTCCTTTCCAGCTGATTATAAGCACTGAAACACTCTCTAGGTCTTAAAGATCATCATCCTTTGCAGTAATTCAAAACTTTATGAAGATAGATATGATAACAACTCTGAACATCTAAGCAAATCAAACTTGTACACATTCCAATAATTAAAAAGATACAAGTTCTGAACGCTCGTTATACTAATGCTCATAGCAACCACCATTCTCAATTTATAAGCAAGAAAGATAATTAACACTAGACACAGTAAATGGGAGCATCAAGAGCATGCCATAAGCATTACTAACACAATGTTCATTTAGACATATCGTCGAACAGATAGAGAGCAAGGACAAACGACAATAATGGCGCTGACGGATATAACGAATTCATGGAAACTAATTCACCTGTATACAACAGACAAAGCTATTCAATTGCCCAAGATGCTGCCGGCGAGGACTTCGCCGGAATTCCATGTCTCCGGCCGTTCGATAGAAAAAGTTGGCAAAGAGTTGGAGCCGGCGAATGGGGGGCCTAGAGGTATTGTTTTTAAAAGTTAAAGGAAAAATGACAGGCTTGAATGTGTGCAAGGAAAAATAAACGACGTCGTTTACAATTTGTTCAAAACGACGTTTTGCATTAAAAAAATTATAAATAATTTGGACGAATTGACAAATTGCATTAACTTCTATAAATCGGCAAATTGCATTAATTTCTATAATCCCTTACTTCTTTCTTATAAATTGGCAAATTGGCAAATTGCCAATTGCCTTGTAATTTCTATAAGTTGGCAAATTGCATTAATTTCTATATTCCCTTCCTTCATCTCTTTTAAATTGGCAAATTGCATTAATTTCTATTAATTGACAAATTGCATTGATTTCTATATTCCTTACTTCATCTCTTATAAATCAGCAAATTGCATTAATTTATAATCCCTTTGACATCATAATTCCATCCACTCTCACCAAACACTACCTACGTGTCAGTTGTAATCACTTCTAAAACTATACTTAAAAATATACTTAAAATTTTAAATGAGAGATCGTTCAAAAATAGGGATTCACCAGGCCTATGGAGCAGAAATAATTTTTAATTAGAATTTTATGTTGAGACTATAAGATTCTTATAATATTTTTATTATTTAATTTATTATTATTTCACTTGGTGCCTATAGTGAGTATGATAGTAATTGTATTATTCAATTTTTTGTTGAGGCTATAAGAGTGTCATAATACTTTTAATATTTAATTTATTAATGCAGACAGGGTTATAATGTCATAATTTAATACTCCCTCCGTCCCTGATATATCTTTCTATCTTTCCTTTTTTGGATGTCCCCATATATCTTCCTAAATATTTTTGGACATCATATGATTACTCCCTACCCTTACTTTATCAACTTATTTACCTAAAATACCACATATGACCCACCACTATCTCAATTAATTAATATATCACTCACCACTATCTCAATTAATTAATATATCACTCCTTCAATGTGGGACCCTTTCTCCACTCCATACATACTCAACCACCTTTTATCCACCCACAACCAACTCATCAATATTTTTTCTTAATCCCCGTGTCACTCCCTCCTAGGAAGATATATCAGGGACGGAGGGAGTATGTTGTTTAGGTTTTGAACACGAGCAAAGGCTTTGATTTCTCACAAATGTAAACTTGATATGTAGAAGGAAAAAGGAATTTGGAACCGCTAACGACAAATAGGCTTTTTAGACTAAGAGGGATTTGAATTCTCACGATTAATTAAAGTCGATGGATTTTTCTCTTACTATAAATTTCACTTTTGTCGGTATTGACATGTAGCATATAGAATGAGACTCTATCTTTATTCATGTCCGATTAATGAGTTCTTTAAAGAATATACTAGATTGTGGAGTGAATGAGTTGATCAATATTCTATTTTTTCTTCAACGTAAAAAAAATCACACTGATTTTTTTCATTTCTATATTAATAAAACAGATCGCCCAACATTAATCATTTGGTATAGTATTCAATAGATGTGTATCCTTTCTAAAATTTTCACGTTCATTTTGTCCATGTTAACATTATACTTTTTGAAAGTTTTTTAATTTTTATACTAATACATTATAAATTTAATATTGAAATTATTATATGCACAAAAGACGTCAAAATCAAAGAAATTACAAATAATAATAATAATATAACTTTATTTGGGAATTTGTGAAATCCACAAGCAAGTCGCCATCAAGAAGTCCATCGTGTTCTTTTTAAAAATCTCATCAACGTAACAACTATGTAAAGTACAATTTCTGAAAAAAAGAATAATTAATTGAAGAAATATTCACTTTATATTAAAAAAAAAATAGATTTCATTTCTGCAATCTGGACATGCATTTTTCTCCACAAAATTTAGGAATATTTAAATCTTTTTTTAAAGATTGAAATAGATTAGATAAAAGTATTATATAAAGACTTGATCAAATGAGCATGTGAGCGTTACATTTATTTATTCACATCCATTTCACTTACACCCATAACTTTTGGCCTATAAATAGGATGAAAAATAGGGAAAGATTCATAACTCAAATCCCAGAAAAAAACTTGAACTTCAACACAGCCATTTCAATCTAGTCTAGAAAGTGAGGGAACAGAGACAAATCCATATCCATATTTTTTTCTGCAACAACCAGTTTCAACTTCACCATCAAGGCTTACGTCAACATCCTGCATTACTACATCCGTCATACACAACCCGCCCATCTCGTCTGAAGGAGCCGGGTGGCCTGGCATCTCGACTGGAGGTGCCGGGCCACCCGCCTCCTGAACCGGCTCAACCTGCGTCACTGCATTTGTACTATAAAAACCGGCCATCTAGTTCAAAGGAGCCAACTGGTCTGGCATCTCTCATGGAGGTGCCAGGCCACACCCGCCTCCTGAACTGGCTCCACGGCAAACGGCGGACTGGATATGTCAAATATGTGAATCATCGGTGCTGAAGAGCCCCAACCGGGAAACGGAGAGGCATCCGACGTGCCAAGAAAGGGGGAACTAGGCAGCAGTTGGTTACTCACGCCACTTCACGCTTTATTGGGGAATCCATGCTGCAGCAGTTGGTTCCGTGCTTCAAATGGAACTCTCGGGGAATCCGAGCTGCAGTTGGTTGCCCGTCGGAGCTTTCTTGGGATGCTCGATACTCGAAGAACCTTCGATGGGTCATCGATTCCCCAATTGGTTCTTCGAACTCGAAGCTTTCCTAGGGCGTTTTGGCTGCTGCCTGGCATTGGCTGAAGCTTCAGTTGAGTATTCACGCAGCAGTTGGTTCACTGTCAGCTGAAGCTTCCGTGGTGTGCCCGGGCAGCAGTTGGTTCCCAGCATCCGTAGACTTCTCGTTGCAGCATATTCCAGGCATGCAGCTCGTCGTTGCCTTCTCGAAAGCCAGCAGCTTCTCAGGATTCACACTTCTTATATCATTGATACTCAGCCTTATACCCTTTTTAGCTGAGTTCAACCATTTGAAGAATCTCTGAGCATAGCTTGCTACTTGGCTATTCGATTTAGTTTGCACACTAATTCGTGCAATGCTCTTCCAAATCACCTCTAAACCATATAGAAATCGCCTACGTTTCATGCAACTGAAACAGACACACGGAGAACATAACATGGGGTTAGTTCCTCGGTGTAAACCTGTGCGTGAAAAGCAGCGTGATGCTATTGTAATATGTTCCAGTAGGGGTAGAGATTGAACCCGAAACCTCTCTGATCACAGACAAGATGTATTACTGTATTTCATTGTTTTTATACATAATAAGATAGCAAATTCTTATTTCAATATATATTTATGTACATTAGCCATGAATAAGGGTATTACTGAATACACAAATTACAAGAAATCCTATAAAACGAGCAACGAGTAAATTCTTCAACATATTTTGAAATTAATTTTACTTGAAGGGGAGACGGGATGCCAACTTATATGCAGAATGCAAAATCTTTACCAGGTCGATGTGGGACAAACAGGAAATATTAACAATAGCCGACATACTAAAATTGAAGAGAAGTTTTTGTGAGGGAGAAAACCCCAAAATATTATTTTAAGTGAGACACTTGAGACTACCATGAAACTGAAAACAAATCAAAATGATCCCAAGAAATGCACTTTATTTATCGACACACAAATTAACCAGATTTACTCATAGGGTCATACCTCAGGGAGAAGATGTAACGTTATATCATAGGCATATCAACAGCATAAAACCACTTAATAATCTTGGAAAAAAATTGAACAGATTGCAAGTAAAATGTGCTAAACAGCTATTTACCTGTGATCCTCTTCTGTCCAAGGAGTCCCTCGTTGTGCTTGTTGTGATGTTTTCTTCCCTTTTTAACACTGACTTTCTTTAATGCTAAATGTCCAATTTGCAACCATTATTGAGGCAACTGGGATAGCTTGTCTGAAAATAGAGATTGTTGACATGTAAATTTTTCGAACTCATCAAAATCTTATAGAGAAAAATAGCATCAATCCAATAAATTTTGGGAAGTCCTTATTCCTCATGCACCCATGGATGATATGGGAATTGCTAAATTAAGCCTCTAAATCATTAGACGGGGATCGTACATAAATAGATGAGTAGTTTATAGCTCCAAACTGCTTAAAACATAAGAATAGCATATTGAATATTACCATGAATGAACTGCTCCTTGTATCGTTTATTGATAGATAAAGAAGTGAAAGTACATGTATACAATTGATAATCCAAAAAATGAAATAAAACAATGTACTTCATGATGACCTACACGCATCTTTGCACTACATATCCACATAATAGTATAACATGCAGTATATTCGAAGGCAAGGAAAACAATGTGCTTCATGATGAACTACCAAGATCTGGAAATTAATGATATCTACGAGCAGCAAAACAATTGAATAAGAAATGCCGAAGCCCTGAAATATCACTTTAAATTAAAATAAACTAGTCAATAGCAAACATAACTACTGAATTATCACCAAAGTGTTAAGAATAAGAGGAGTCATTCTGGATCTAGAGAATCCGTAGTTTCTATACATGATGCAAGTAGAAATTTCTTAAGAATAAGATGGCAATATGTAACAGCTTGCATGCAATAATTTAGCCCACCCCAAAAATTTAATCTATGGAAAAATAAGAACTCAAAATACCTAAAGATGCTGTCCCACGAATTGCTTCATCTATACACACGAATTACTTCACAAACAACATCAACTTGCCAGATCAGATTTCTCTTTTATCAAATTCCACATGCAGATCTATTTCAAACATAAAATGTATCCTAACTACATAATGCACAAACTACAGCATCAATTAAGTTTACAAACTCATGAAAATATATAGAATGATGCCAATTTTTCTTCATTTGTGTATGACTATGTAATATAAGTTCTTTAAACAAGAGATCTACCTTCAAGGCAATATTTTCTTGGCAACGATTGCAAAGAGAGGATGCGGTATCCTTAGGAAATATGCCTTTTCTCTTAGCAATTTACCCCCTCTAGACGTTCGCCCAATAACTCACTCTATAGAACGAATCTGTATTTATTATATAGGTGGTGTGCTTGCTAGCTAGTGCGTTTGCGTTACAATATGAAGTGTTCCGACTGACTCTCTTTTCACTGCATTTATAATGGAGAAAACG
>JANLIY010000747.1:0-24906 GCA_029490685.1 Schizonepeta tenuifolia
CAGACGAAAAGTTTAATGCCGAACTAGAATTGCTCTCGGCATGATATTCTTCTAATTTGCTGAACAGATATGTGGCACCCCAGGATAGCAAAGTATTACTTGTGCTTCGGCTGAAATTTTGCGGATTGTGATCAAGATTTAAGTTCTGCTTTGCAAGCACTAGGACTCTTTCTTCAATAGTAAAAGAAGAATATAACCTAAAAACTTTGATCTGCTCAACTTTTGAATCAATTGATATCTTTTTCAGAGTCCTTAAGTCGTTTGCCGGATTCCAGTCACTATCATATATGACAACAACATCCAATGATGAAAGTTTAATTAATGAGGAACAAGCACGATTTTCTAATAGAAAAACAAACTGTCCAGTTTCCTTCTTGTTAAACCGGTTCACAGCAGCTTGCTTTTCAGAAGGGGAATACGCAGCATCAACGCGTTCAAATGTGTCCAGCCCAAATCTATGGGTTAGAAAATCATGCAATATATTTCCGGTCGATAGTAATCCTGAGCTCATCAGCTGCAGTATAAAGTAAAAGCAATAATTGTCACAACAACACAATAGAAATTCATATTACCTGTAAAGTAAAACAGCACACGGATCCAAAAGTATGGATAGCTAAAGAAAAAGCTGATACAAAAAACGTAACACCTCCACATTACCTGAAAAAGTATTAGTACTTGCAAACCTCGCGTCTTGAGCTCAGTGAGCATGACGTCAAGAAGTTGTAATTTGCCACTTGCTTTTATACCAATATCCATAATCTCATTAGCAGGAAGCTTGTCAGCAATCAAGCGTGCTTGAACAGAAGGGTCCACAAGATAAGGGTGATGGCAGCACTACAAGCAACTCAAACATATCAGAATTTAACATTTTTTTCAGCATAAGACATGTTACAGATCAGATAATGGAGAAAGTAGCCATATACACAAGTCCAATATGAACTATCAGCCGTCCCAATTAGAGGATTATGTCAACAGTTTCATAGTGAAATGAAAAGCTGCCTGCTTGTTTTCCTTAATGAAAGAAAAACAAATAATGTGCTCAAAAGCATGCATAAGGAGAAGCATATATGATAGATGTGTCAGCACTTTCTCCATTATATGTGTAAAGATGTCTCCTAAAAGGAAAGATGTGTACATATGTAGTAATCAAACCAAATAGATGTGACTGAGCAAACCTTTCGAACCGTTAGAAGAATTTCTGGGAGGAAGCCAAAGGGTCCTTTATTGAACAAGAGCAAAGAGCATTATAATTGGAATGAAGTGTAGCACAATAATGCTCAAGTTGAAGATCCGATATCTGAACCGGGATCCAGTACTCGATGAACTTAGATACTCCAGAAGATCGTCCATACACAATAAAATGGGACAATTTATCTTTCAATTTACTAAGATTGTCATTTGTGTCCGACTTCAGGCTCCTCAGTTTGTCAAAATCACTGTGAGGTGTAACCAAGGATAGAATTTTGAGGTACTCTGATGTTGCATCCTGAGGTGTAGAAGCAGAAAATTAAACACCATACTGCTGCAACAAACCAAAACATCAAGGCCACAAAGGGGAACATACCTTTATTTGACCACTGACCAGAAGTATTCTCATGTCAGTTGGGAGCAACTTGATTTGTTCAAGCCCATTCACAATCCCAAAGTGCTGGTACTCATCAATTACAATTGATTTCCATTTTATGCTTTTCAATATCTCTAAATCCTGAATATATAATTGAGAACAAAACAAGTACCGAGCCACAACATGTTTAGTTTATAACTTTTCAGTAATGAATACCAGATAAAAATGCTATTGACACCAAAGAAAGACACTTAGACATGTACGCATTATGGAAAGTTATTAAGGAGACAAAACATATATAAAGAAGTTATTCTAATTTTCAGGACACCTACTAACAAATCAGGTGGCAAGCCACGGAATAGACATGAATTGCAGTGATCTCAATACCTCTAAAACAGCTTCTGCAGAAGACAGGAGTACTTGCACTATCATGCGACCTCCTTCATCAAAAAATTCTGATGTTCTAATCATATCCCTGGTGTCTCTATTCCCACTGTATACAACTACATTAACTGATGGTACCAGTTGTTCAAAATTAGCTTCCCATCGAGTCAGTGAATCACAGGTCGTGACAATGAGGAAAGACCGAAAAGTTTCAACCATAGAATTAATTAATAAAATAGCAGCCGTTATTTGTTCCTGCATTCAATTAAATTAGTTAGAAGACTTGGATTCCTGATTACTAAAACATCAGTTCCCAACATCCAAGCTATCTAAGAAAGAGCGTAAGCATGTGAATGGTCCTGACAGCAAGCAGTAAGGGTGGTAAATATGCACAAAATGTAAATACATTTCACAGTAAACCATAGTAACTAAGGAAGGCAACCATTAGGTCATACTTGAACATGTGTCATATAGGAAGATAGGATGAAATACGAAATGGTTATGGCATGCAAATACATAAAGGTAGTACTTGACTTGTTAGTTGAGGTGGTAGGATTCAGCGTTATCCAAGAGGTACAGGGATCGAATTCCATCAAAGACCTGCCATTTTCCCACAGGGTTTTTCCCTAGAGATTTTAATGAGGCGGCCTCATTGACCTTCTTTGATCGACGAGGTGGTTAGGTTTTTCTGGATCCCTTGCCCTTTCTTTGTGTTTTTTCTTTTTCCGCTTTCCTTCACTCTTTTTATTTAAAAAGATCCTATTTGAAGTAAAGGTACCCTAATTGGTGAATAACCCTCAACAAAAGCATTCAGATATAGAGAAAAAATTACTTGACAAACTCAAAAGTCAAACGATGTGCCAAGTGATCTTTCTAGAAGATGAATCTAGATCAAAACACTGGTAAAACTAGACAAATGGTTATAAACCACATAAATGCAAACCAGTTACGGAAGTTTCACATGTTACTAAATGATTTTGACCTGATCGGTGGTTTATGCATAAAAAGTCATTTTTGTGGTTTAACTTACTACAGAGAACACCTCGCCCAAAAATAATGAAAAAATAAAACAAAATCACATCAAATGTAGATAAAGGAAACAATGGAATTTGTGCTTACTACTTTAGTCCTTTAAGTACTTAAGTTCATTAGGATTTAGGAAGAGATGCATGCAAGGCCACGGCTGATAACTATATAAGTATTCCATATTTTTTCTAATTATTAAAATCTAATTAGATAACATATGTTATTTGTCAAACTCATAAAACAAGGTACCATTTGTTGCTTAAAAGGCCAACAACATAACTCTTCCACATGCATAAATTAGTCAACGGAAAAGCCTGTCATGGATATTACTTCATTGTTGACACAGAAAAAGCTCACCTGATCATCAAAAACAACAGCATATGGGCATTTGACCAAGAATTCACGCAGTTTATTCACTTTTTTTAAGACTTGGGTCTCATGTGATCGAGCTGGAATCCCTGAATGTCCAACAATGAATTCTGTGTAAAGCTGCAGTATAAAAAAAGAAAACAAGATTAGACACTTATTACTTAGCATGCACTATAAGAGGGCTGAAAACTATGTTATCATTGCACAATATGCTGAATATGATCACTAATTAATGGAAATGAGTGTACAACTCATACTAACTCATAAACCAAGAATGATGGTTCCTCGATGTTATTTTAGCTATAAATAGTGGCATGTTATGCAAATCACCAATGTCTGTGCATCCATCTATAATGAAAGTCACATTCATATGCTTTATGTCTGAAAGAGAAATAAAAAAGGAGCATTCATTTTTAAAAACAAATATAAGAAGATTAATCCCCTAGCTTTTGAAGCACTGGAATTGTATCTGGAATTTAGCTGTTATTATCAATTGAGAAACAACCAACATTCCCAGCACGTTTACCCCCTTCCGTTTCCCCATCCTTGTGTCTTGTGGGATCTACTGTTCTTATATCTTCTAATTCCTTTATCAAAACTCATTGCTTTATCATAATCACAAATTACTGATTCTAGTTCATGTATATGCAATGATCAATTAAATATCCTTACAAACACCCTGTGTTTTAGAAGTTTCAATTTGCAGCAAAGTAGGCCTATTGGACTCTATGCTACTTTAACGAACATGAATCGTTGAGGTATTTGAGATTATATAATCTATGCAATTAGCAAAAACTGTCAAACAAAAGCAGTGAACATATATAAGCATATGGAAAAATTGCTTTTTTAATTGATGCTTTCATATGATGTTATCGGAGCATATTGGCAGTAATGGATCAATTGAGATAGCACTTTGTGTCTTCTGTCAACCAGATCAACCCCTTATTAGTTATTACTGAGAGAAACTCCAATCAAAGTTCATAATGAATCTTTAGGCTATTATTAAGAATTATGAACACTGTCAAACAAGTAGGAAGTATGAAAAAGCAAATTCTTTTCCTACGCATTTGAACCACTGTTCGACATATTTCCTTCTTTATTGAGGAAGGGATACAGGGGTTTTCTGTATGGTACCAAACTACAAAAAGTAGGCTAAAGAATTCTATATACCGGTGTGAATACAGATCTCTTCGCTTCAAAGAGAACCATAGTTCCAGAATTTCTAAGCAAATCAAGACCAAGAAAAGTAATTTTTCCAATTACCAACTGAAACCTATTGCCAATTTGTACTCAGCAGAACATTGAAGTACTTATGGGAAAGGGAAAAATCTGGTATTTCACAATAGAATGAGATAGAAACGCCATGAAATAATTTATTAGTATGCATATACACAAACATTCCGGATCAATAAATATGAACATACCGTCTCAAAAGACATGAATTCACAGTTAAGTCATTGGATACATAATAGTTATAGAATTTACAATGACCCAAGGTTGTTCCATGTGAGCTAAAAAAAATCAAACAAAGACGCCTCTAAAGATCATCTAAACTCTTAATCTCAAATAGTCCAATCCCTTTGTAAGGAATGTTTTCTTCCTTGAAACTAAAACAGAGGTGGTTTGTCTTCTATATTGAAGGACAAAATTTATCATAAGACCAGTTTAAGGCTATTGGATACACTTGGGAATTGGGATATTAGGCAACTAGTTCTGTCACATCTTCACAGTTTCACCACATCAATGCACACTGCAAGAATGCATATGATGTTTACTACTTTACTAAAAGTCTAAGTAGTAGGCTACAATCAAACTTACACAGACAGATCATCAACTGTCTTTCAATTAAAGGCTGCCTAAGATGCGGCGTTGATAAATAACTTATAAATTAGGAGAATCCATGTTTATTAATATTCTACAAACATCTCTTAATATATTTGGAAAGAAATCAATAGTCAATTTGACAAGCGAAATGATAAAACCAAATATATCTAAGTATCAAAAAATAAGAACTAAATATCTTCCAGCAAATTATCCGAGATGGTTCAAGCACCTTATTAGCTTCCGGCTTAGCCTTTCCTCGACGAATCTCATAGTTCCTCACAAGGTCCCGACCTACGGGTGAGCTTAGGGAGTTGGCATTATCCAACTCCCATGTAGCCAGGTCATAACCAAGACCACGCCATTTCACAAGCCACTCATATTCACACGCCCATATAACAGAAGTAGAGGCTACATAAATATTCTTGTATAGGTCTTTTCGCCAATAAACGATGCGGCACCATCCATTCTGCATTCCATCTGACAACCTGTAGGTGAAAAACACAAACATGAATTAAGATATTTTCATCCAATTTCTATCAACATTGAGTCGACAAACTGATTAATCAGGCATTCTATTTACAATTCGAAGCGAATAGATGACTTAACCTGATCCTTTCCAAGAAATTTGGATACAAGAGAACAGTTTTCAAGAAGCAGTTGTTTCTCTGGTACCCAATGGTTGTGAACGTGAGCAAGCCCACGGTATTTAACAAGAAATTGTCTCTGCTTAACTCCTAAAACCAGCATCAAGCATTAGAAGTAAAAAAAAAAAAAAAAAAAAAAAAAAAAAAAAAAAAAACATAAAGCAGCTAAGAGTGATAATAGATGACTTGACAACATTTGATGTCAAATAATTACTAGATTGTTATTGGTTGATTATAGAAATAATCTCAATATCATACCTTTATCTGGAACCACTACTTCTCTGACGTCCCAAATTGACTCAACTCCATCCGACACGGCATGCACGCCAAATAAAAGCTTTTTCTTAACGCACTGGGGACAGTGCCAAACACCTGGCAGAGCATCAGCAAGAGGAGGATCTAAGCACGACAAATGATAGCAATTCATGCAACTTTTTCCCTCACAGCACCTGCAAATGCATGTTTGTCAAACACCATAAGCAGATGGATGTTTAAAAATTACAGATAAAAATACACAAAATAAAGCACAGAAAAAAGTAAGAGCACAAAATAAAATAAAGAAGTCAACGAGTTTCCGTTGTAACTGCATGTCCACACAAATAGGAATATAGGTGAGATCCTATTGTAAGAAAACTACCATCAATAGCAAACCAGTTTCCCTCAGAAACAACACTTAAGTGCATAAGGAAGCATTAATAAAATCATAAGAATATTGTTATGAGAGAGCCTGACGACAATGTTTTACCCACAGGAGATCTCCATCTTTGTTGCACAAGCCACACAAATTTCCAGCGCCATCCGTATGAGAATCTGCTCGCCTCTCGGTCAATGGATGTCCACAATCAAATTCCCGGGCAGATTCTGAGGTTACAGCAGCTCCAAGATCACTTTTAGCCTAATGTCCAAAGCATTTCCAGAAAACATTACAATCACCAACAGCAGCAATCTATAACTGAGATAACTCAAATCATTTTTATATTTTTCTCGAGTATTCAGGCAATCAAACTCATATTAGGAACGCAAAAATGCAGCTACTCAAGAATAATAAGAAATTGCTCACACTTCCAACTGAAAATGCACAAACTGACAATGAATCAGAGAAAGTTGAGTCTCCATGCTGATGCAAACAATTAATTCAAACAGCATCAAAACTTAAAAAATAAAAAAAATAAAAAATAATTAAAAAAAAAAAGAAGATTCATTCCAACACAAACAACCAAAAATTAGTAATGTGGAACCAATTGTTACCCAAAACTAATGCCACCCCTATGTCTCAAGAGGCAAACTGGTACAACAAGTAACAGACAGGGAATAATTAGGTAGAATAAGCAAGCAATATAGTACGGAGAATTTGGGTCCATAGCTTAAGGTAAGAAATTTACTATACAAACTAAATTCAATAGGTTATCTTATCTTGCAGAGGCCAATTATTCTCAGGAAAATGCATGCAATATAAATATATTATGAGGAAAATAGCAATTCTCTAACCGTACAATTTCAAAAGATAGGCACGCTTTTAGAAGTTGTTAATATCATCTGGGAATCTGGTTGAATTTAGAATCTAGAAACCTGCTATTCATTACAAGGGTAAATACTGAATGATCGACACATAAAGCACAATATTCATACATCCTTGAAGTATGTTGAAATACTCGATTGCACTTTCAATTTACTACATATAGATAAACTAGAGATATCTAGTGTACTTTTTTGTCCTTATTCTTGCTAAACAATTGGTTCTCAATATTCTTCATGGAAATCAAGCAGTGATACCATTGTATTATTTGTTTACCCTTATTCTTACTTTTTCCATTTATTATTGTTCACTCCATATTCTTCTTTCCCTGTAAAAGTTGGATGCGAGTGCCTTCTCAGATCATATAATTCCTACCTTAAAAAGTGTCCCCTGAGCCTCCTAAGAAGACATTAAGCATAGATTACGCAGGTTATAATAAAGACGTGTTAATATACTTTAGTCTTTAATTTACCCACCAATTAATTAGCAACTACAAAAAGAACATTATTCAATCTTTTACATGATTCCCTTCAATCACCTAGTTTGATGGCATACTAAAATAGTAGCAGAGTACATATCATGAAATTCTTGCATCATATCATAATGACCTAAGAAAGGGAGCAGTATTCAGCAAAAAAATGATAAGTTCCTAATGATACTTTCCATAACCATGTGCCATATCAAAAAACCCAAAAGAAGAACATTGTGCTTTTCAAACAAGGCAATAAGCAGTTTTACTATACAATAATAATGGAAAATGCCATTCAATTCTCATTTGATATTCTGCAGGTTCTTTGGTAATTGATGCTGGAAAAGTGATTTTGTTATGTTGAACACAAATTGAAACAAATAAAAAAACATTGAAAGGAAGCTGCATTCTGCAAACTCATGTTTCAGTTTTTACATTTAGAATGATACAGAACATTTAAATAAACCACAAGACAGTGAGCACAAAAAGATCTTTTCTTTTGTTGGTGGGTAGTATCCCACGTTTTATACAAAAGGCTAACCTTGCAGGCAGCAAAACCGACCAGATCCTCATCCATAGGACTGCAAGAACAAAGCTCCTGTTCTGGCGAATCATAGCTCACCCTACACAAGAATTCATAATTATTTTGTAACTGTAAAACTAGACATGATACATCAGCTTAATTGTTTTATTCATTTTCGGTTTGGAGAGAGTGGGAGATTGCAGAACAAAGCCACCTCCTATCCCTCTGATACATAAGTTCTACAGCAACCTAAATACTAGAATGACAGTGTCTCAAAATACAGTTGCAGTGCAGAACTGCTTATACAAGACTAGAAAACAATGGTCAAAATCCACCTTCTAGAAAGGCATTCTTTGTTTACATTTCCATTTCATTCTTTGTCTTTCCTACCATCAACGTTAAACCAGACATCTTTAATCAAAATAAAGACCAACATCATTAACCTTGGAAACGGCAGTATTCTCAGGTCAAACATAATTTGACTGGTGAGGCATAAACAACATAAATTAACTAGTACACCTTCCAATCCAATAAATAGACACATCTGCAATAGCTAAAAAATACTTTTACTGTTCACATACTGGTCCACGGAAAATGGGAATGCAGCCTAGTTAATGAAACGAGAAGAACCAAACAAATCTTACTTGTTTTAAGAAATGAAGAATATGTTTACTTTTTCTGAACATTAAAAAAAATTAAGTTTTTATGGAAAATTTTAGCATTTTTGTCTTAATTCTTTTGTATTTGAGGAAAAGAAAAGTATTGCAACCTAGGTTACAACACCCACAACAAAATGGCATGCTATATTTTAACTTGTCTAGAAAACTTAAATGGAAAACTCCAGTAAACCATTAACTACTCATCCAATCAAATCGATCAGACTTCTGGGCAAACGACAGAGATAGGGATTCAGTAATTGTGCAACAAGAATGGATTCTCATAACTCGCAGAGATTAGACGACTCTTTACATATAAAACCAAGCCAAATACTTCTTCACCAGATGTGACTATGCATACAAAGCCTCTTTCACATAGGCACACAGCCCTCACCGGCACATAATTCTGTGCAGCACATCAGAAGTACTCGTTTAAAATCATGAGACTTTTCAATAACATTTCTTCACACCTCATGTTCATCGATTTACGATGAGCACTCAAAAATCACATAAGCAATATTAATAACAAACAGTTGGAAAGACAAACCACTAATCCAAGCCATAATCTGTGACATCTCATAATGCAACAAAGACAAACAAATAATGGAATGATGTTTCACTGCAGTCAAGCAAAAAGCCAAAATTTTGACTTGTAAGTTGAGTTGTACCTTTTACTTTTAGAGCATATAAGACAGGTCCCCTCTAGATTGCAATTTTCACACACTAGAGATACTGATGCAGCATCCTCTGCAACTGAAAGAAAAACATCCTTATCCAGATTTTATGATAAAGTAGAAATTTCCATTCACTGAGTGCAACATACCTTTGAGGTTGCTACAACTTCCATTAGTAGAACCATCTTGTGATAACTCTGAATAATCCTTATTTTCAGTGGAAGAACAATATGTTGAGTGTTTTGAATAAGGATCATCCACAACATAGTCCCTAGTGCAAGAATCCAAACTGACGTCATTCTCAACATCTGCTTGATTGTCTCTTAATGTTGAATCCAGAAGAGCTCCTTCAGAAACTTTGTCTATTGGCTGGGAGCTAGTACCACTATTATCACTGCAAACATCATCTTCAACTAAACTTTCTGATCTTTCCAGCTTATCGCCACCATCTAACAGAAGATAAAGATGAAAATTACTCGATAGGGAGAATACCATATGCGTCATCAGGATTGCATTAATAAATTTTAGCCATTTCTCGAAGTTAGGTACCACCAGCACTTCATCAGCCCAAAAACATAGACAGAAACAAAAAGAAAATGAATAACGCTTCATTCAACTTTAACTAGTTATGATTATTAATAAGCATAAATAAGAATAAGCAGGTATATAGAGATTGAAGTTGTGTTCATATCTAGGATGTTATCACTTGCTTTTGTTACTCGTCCCTTTGTACTAGTATCCTTTCTAACAAAATCTTCTTGGTAGATATCCAAAAAAAAAAGAATGGAGAAGAATTAAGAACAAATTTCACATTAATAAAGTCGGCTAGATGTTCTATCAGCTGTTGAGAATATTGCTAGTGCATGGAGAAAGTTTGTGATGTTGAGACTGATAATTTACCGGGAACAATTTCTTTAATTCGTTGTCTTTTGAAAAGAGCCTTGAATTTCCGGGCGTCTAATAACTTTCTCTTCATGCCAACTACTTCCAGCTCAAGTTCAGCTTTTTTAGATTCCATTGTCACCTGGACAACGCTCTTCTCTTTCTTTTTCTTCAACTTTGACAGAGATCCTGCCGCAGATTCCTTGGAAACGGAAGAGGATGATAATTCTTTCTTACCCCTGTCAGACCTCCTCAGAGAATTCGGTGTAATACATTTCCCTACTCTTTCCGATGTCCTATTCGCGGGAGGAGTCAATGGCGGTATCTCCTTCTCAAGACGCTTGGATTTTCGAACACCTGAAGGGCTTCCTGTCACCTGTCGGGCAGTCGATACTTTACCAGTTTTTTCTGGGCTTCGCACCAATGAATCTTTAATCACATTCCCTTTTTGCTTAGAATCCAACTCACTCCTACTTTTGCAAGCAGATCGAGTATCACTCACCATTCTCCTTAGCTACACCTATGGCCACAGTTCCTGCCACTTAAATAATTGAATAACACTCAACAAACTGCATGTGTAAATATATATATATAAAAAATAAAAAAAAATAAAAATAAAAATTAAAGACATGAAGAGTATCTTTCAACCAAACAACATGAAGAAAAACTCAATTTTCTGCTAATTTCCCAGATAGGGTTAAGTAAAACTACTACAAGCACACGCAACAGCATAACAAACCACAATGCATCTTTGTACCAAACCAAACCACAAGCCACAAAACACATAATCTGTATCAATGCGTCGAAACTAATATTAATGGCAGAGAAATTGAAGCGGGAAAGTTTGTTAAACAGAAACAATTGTACCTTCCTACACTGCAAACCTAACCTACGGCATCAAAATATACAAAACAACACAAAAATTCTCGGGCTAAAAAGTTCACCTCACTAAAACCCCTAATTTTGATAAATTAGTCGGCCCCGTCAAGAAATTCTTGCTGAAAGCAAATTTTGTAGATCAATTTACAGCGTGACTGAATAATAATTAAACAAAAAAGAAAAACCGGGTGAAAAACGTTTGGCGGTTTACCTCATTCTTTTCTCATGTTGTCAAGTAACGCTGTAAATAAATTAATTAACGTAGTTTTTTCTTTTCCTTTGTTTTGAGAATTTATATACCTCTTTGCCTTTTTCCGCACAATACATGTAGTCATGTACTTTTGTGGGAACTAGTTTGTCGTTTATGAGACGAACGCATTCAATGGCCCACTAAAAACTCGGTCCAACTAAAACAAAAGAGGTGTGCAAGATTCAAACCGGTCCGGAAAAACTGATCAAATCGATCAAACAGAAGGATTTTAGTCGGTTCGATCCGTTTTTTATGCATATCGGTTTTCGGTCCGGTTTTAAATTTTGCAAAAAATTGGTTCTCGGTGCCGGTTCCGGTTCCCAAAAATTTTATCCGTCGGGCACCGAACCGACCGAAATAATAGTAATATTAATAAGTAATTATTATTTCGGTCGGTTCGGTGCCCGACGGATAAAATTTTTGGGAACCGAACCGGCACCGAGAACCAATTTTTTGCAAATTTAAAACCGGACCGAAAACCGATATGCATAAAAAACGGATCGAACCGACTAAAATCCTTCTGTTTGATCGATTTGATCAGTTTTTCCGGACCGGTTTGAATCTTGCACACCTCTTTTGTTTTAGTTGGACCGAGTTTTTAGTGGGCCATTGAATGCGTTCGTCTCATAAACGACAAACTAGTTCCCACAAAAGTACATGACTACATGTATTGTGCGGAAAAAGGCAAAGAGGTATATAAATTCTCAAAACAAAGGAAAAGAAAAACTACGTTAATTAATTTATTTACAGCGTTACTTGACAACATGAGAAAAGAATGAGGTAAACCGCCAAACGTTTTTCACCCGGTTTTTTCTTTTTTGTTTAATTATTATTCAGTCACGCTGTAAATTGATCTACAAAATTTGCTTTCAGCAAGAATTTCTTGACGGGGCCGACTAATTTATCAAAATTAGGGTTTTAGTGAGGTGAACTTTTTAGCCCGAGAATTTTTGTGTTGTTTTGTATATTTTGATGCCGTAGGTTAGGTTTGCAGTGTAGGAAGGTACAATTGTTTCTGTTTAACAAACTTTCCCGCTTCAATTTCTCTGCCATTAATATTAGTTTCGACGCATTGATACAGATTATGTGTTTTGTGGCTTGTGGTTTGGTTTGGTACAAAGATGCATTGTGGTTTGTTATGCTGTTGCGTGTGCTTGTAGTAGTTTTACTTAACCCTATCTGGGAAATTAGCAGAAAATTGAGTTTTTCTTCATGTTGTTTGGTTGAAAGATACTCTTCATGTCTTTAATTTTTATTTTTATTTTTTTTTTTTTTATATATATATATATTTACACATGCAGTTTGTTGAGTGTTATTCAATTATTTAAGTGGCAGGAACTGTGGCCATAGGTGTAGCTAAGGAGAATGGTGAGTGATACTCGATCTGCTTGCAAAAGTAGGAGTGAGTTGGATTCTAAGCAAAAAGGGAATGTGATTAAAGATTCATTGGTGCGAAGCCCAGAAAAAACTGGTAAAGTATCGACTGCCCGACAGGTGACAGGAAGCCCTTCAGGTGTTCGAAAATCCAAGCGTCTTGAGAAGGAGATACCGCCATTGACTCCTCCCGCGAATAGGACATCGGAAAGAGTAGGGAAATGTATTACACCGAATTCTCTGAGGAGGTCTGACAGGGTAAGAAAGAATTATCATCCTCTTCCGTTTCCAAGGAATCTGCGGCAGGATCTCTGTCAAAGTTGAAGAAAAAGAAAGAGAAGAGCGTTGTCCAGGTGACAATGGAATCTAAAAAAGCTGAACTTGAGCTGGAAGTAGTTGGCATGAAGAAAAGTTATTAGACGCCCGGAAATTCAAGGCTCTTTTCAAAAGACAACGAATTAAAGAAATTGTTCCCGGTAAATTATCAGTCTCAACATCACAAACTTTCTCCATGCACTAGCAATATTCTCAACAGCTGATAGAACATCTAGCCGACTTTATTAATGTGAAATTTGTTCTTAATTCTTCTCCATTCTTTTTTTTTTTGGATATCTACCAAGAAGATTTTGTTAGAAAGGATACTAGTACAAAGGGACGAGTAACAAAAGCAAGTGATAACATCCTAGATATGAACACAACTTCAATCTCTATATACCTGCTTATTCTTATTTATGCTTATTAATAATCATAACTAGTTAAAGTTGAATGAAGCGTTATTCATTTTCTTTTTGTTTCTGTCTATGTTTTTGGGCTGATGAAGTGCTGGTGGTACCTAACTTCGAGAAATGGCTAAAATTTATTAATGCAATCCTGATGACGCATATGGTATTCTCCCTATCGAGTAATTTTCATCTTTATCTTCTGTTAGATGGTGGCGATAAGCTGGAAAGATCAGAAAGTTTAGTTGAAGATGATGTTTGCAGTGATAATAGTGGTACTAGCTCCCAGCCAATAGACAAAGTTTCTGAAGGAGCTCTTCTGGATTCAACATTAAGAGACAATCAAGCAGATGTTGAGAATGACGTCAGTTTGGATTCTTGCACTAGGGACTATGTTGTGGATGATCCTTATTCAAAACACTCAACATATTGTTCTTCCACTGAAAATAAGGATTATTCAGAGTTATCACAAGATGGTTCTACTAATGGAAGTTGTAGCAACCTCAAAGGTATGTTGCACTCAGTGAATGGAAATTTCTACTTTATCATCATAAAATCTGGATAAGGATGTTTTTCTTTCAGTTGCAGAGGATGCTGCATCAGTATCTCTAGTGTGTGAAAATTGCAATCTAGAGGGGACCTGTCTTATATGCTCTAAAAGTAAAAGGTACAACTCAACTTACAAGTCAAATTTTGGCTTTTTGCTTGACTGCAGTGAAACATCATTCCATTATTTGTTTGTCTTTGTTGCATTATGAGATGTCACAGATTATGGCTTGGATTAGTGGTTTGTCTTTCCAACTGTTTGTTATTAATATTGCTTATGTGATTTTTGAGTGCTCATCGTAAATCGATGAACATGAGGTGTGAAGAAATGTTATTGAAAAGTCTCATGATTTTAAACGAGTACTTCTGATGTGCTGCACAGAATTATGTGCCGGTGAGGGCTGTGTGCCTATGTGAAAGAGGCTTTGTATGCATAGTCACATCTGGTGAAGAAGTATTTGGCTTGGTTTTATATGTAAAGAGTCGTCTAATCTCTGCGAGTTATGAGAATCCATTCTTGTTGCACAATTACTGAATCCCTATCTCTGTCGTTTGCCCAGAAGTCTGATCGATTTGATTGGATGAGTAGTTAATGGTTTACTGGAGTTTTCCATTTAAGTTTTCTAGACAAGTTAAAATATAGCATGCCATTTTGTTGTGGGTGTTGTAACCTAGGTTGCAATACTTTTCTTTTCCTCAAATACAAAAGAATTAAGACAAAAATGCTAAAATTTTCCATAAAAACTTAATTCTTTTTTTAATGTTCAGAAAAGTAAACATATTCTTCATTTCTTAAAACAAGTAAGATTTGTTTGGTTCTTCTCGTTTCATTAACTAGGCTGCATTCCCATTTTCCGTGGACCAGTATGTGAACAGTAAAAGTATTTTTTAGCTATTGCAGATGTGTCTATTTATTGGATTGGAAGGTGTACTAGTTAATTTATGTTGTTTATGCCTCACCAGTCAAATTATGTTTGACCTGAGAATACTGCCGTTTCCAAGGTTAATGATGTTGGTCTTTATTTTGATTAAAGATGTCTGGTTTAACGTTGATGGTAGGAAAGACAAAGAATGAAATGGAAATGTAAACAAAATGCCTTTCTAGAAGGTGGATTTTGACCATTGTTTTCTAGTCTTGTATAAGCAGTTCTGCACTGCAACTGTATTTTGAGACACTGTCATTCTAGTATTTAGGTTGCTGTAGAACTTATGTATCAGAGGGATAGGTGGCTTTGTTCTGCAATCTCCCACTCTCTCCAACCGAAAATGAATAAAACAATTAAGCTGATGTATCATGTCTAGTTTTACAGTTACAAAATAATTATGAATTCTTGTGTAGGGTGAGCTATGATTCGCCAGAACAGGAGCTTTGTTCTTGCAGTCCTATGGATGAGGATCTGGTCGGTTTTGCTGCCTGCAAGGTTAGCCTTTTGTATAAACGTGGGATACTACCCACCAACAAAAGAAAAGATCTTTTTGTGCTCACTGTCTTGTGGTTTATTTAAATGTTCTGTATCATTCTAAATGTAAAAACTGAAACATGAGTTTGCAGAATGCAGCTTCCTTTCAATGTTTTTTTTTTGTTTCAATTTGTGTTCAACATAACAAAATCACTTTTCCAGCATCAATTACCAAAGAACCTGCAGAATATCAAATGAGAATTGAATGGCATTTTCCATTATTATTGTATAGTAAAACTGCTTATTGCCTTGTTTGAAAAGCACAATGTTCTTCTTTTGGGTTTTTTGATATGGCACATGGTTATGGAAAGTATCATTAGGAACTTATCATTTTTTTGCTGAATACTGCTCCCTTTCTTAGGTCATTATGATATGATGCAAGAATTTCATGATATGTACTCTGCTACTATTTTAGTATGCCATCAAACTAGGTGATTGAAGGGAATCATGTAAAAGATTGAATAATGTTCTTTTTGTAGTTGCTAATTAATTGGTGGTAAATTAAAGACTAAAGTATATTAACACGTCTTTATTATAACCTGCGTAATCTATGCTTAATGTCTTCTTAGGAGGCTCAGGGGACACTTTTTAAGGTAGGAATTATATGATCTGAGAAGGCACTCGCATCCAACTTTTACAGGGAAAGAAGAATATGGAGTGAACAATAATAAATGGAAAAAGTAAGAATAAGGGTAAACAAATAATACAATGGTATCACTGCTTGATTTCCATGAAGAATATTGAGAACCAATTGTTTAGCAAGAATAAGGACAAAAAGTACACTAGATATCTCTAGTTTATCTATATGTAGTAAATTGAAAGTGCAATCGAGTATTTCAACATACTTCAAGGATGTATGAATATTGTGCTTTATGTGTCGATCATTCAGTATTTACCCTTGTAATGAATAGCAGGTTTCTAGATTCTAAATTCAACCAGATTCCCAGATGATATTAACAACTTCTAAAAGCGTGCCTATCTTTTGAAATTGTACGGTTAGAGAATTGCTATTTTCCTCATAATATATTTATTTGCATGCATTTTCCTGAGAATAATTGGCCTCTGCAAGATAAGATAACCTATTGAATTTAGTTTGTATAGTAAATTTCTTACCTTAAGCTATGGACCCAAATTCTCCGTACTATATTGCTTGCTTATTCTACCTAATTATTCCCTGTCTGTTACTTGTTGTACCAGTTTGCCTCTTGAGACATAGGTGGTGGCATTAGTTTTGGGTAACAATTGGTTCCACATTACTAATTTTTGGTTGTTTGTGTTGGAATGAATCTTCTTTTTTTTTTTTAATTATTTTTTATTTTTTTATTTTTAAGTTTTGATGCTGTTTGAATTAATTGTTTGCATCAGCATGGAGACTCAACTTTCTCTGATTCATTGTCAGTTTGTGCATTTTCAGTTGGAAGTGTGAGCAATTTCTTATTATTCTTGAGTAGCTGCATTTTTGCGTTCCTAATATGAGTTTGATTGCCTGAATACTCGAGAAAAATATAAAAATGATTTGAGTTATCTCAGTTATAGATTGCTGCTGTTGGTGATTGTAATGTTTTCTGGAAATGCTTTGGACATTAGGCTAAAAGTGATCTTGGAGCTGCTGTAACCTCAGAATCTGCCCGGGAATTTGATTGTGGACATCCATTGACCGAGAGGCGAGCAGATTCTCATACGGATGGCGCTGGAAATTTGTGTGGCTTGTGCAACAAAGATGGAGATCTCCTGTGGGTAAAACATTGTCGTCAGGCTCTCTCATAACAATATTCTTATGATTTTATTAATGCTTCCTTATGCACTTAAGTGTTGTTTCTGAGGGAAACTGGTTTGCTATTGATGGTAGTTTTCTTACAATAGGATCTCACCTATATTCCTATTTGTGTGGACATGCAGTTACAACGGAAACTCGTTGACTTCTTTATTTTATTTTGTGCTCTTACTTTTTCTGTGCTTTATTTTGTGTATTTTTATCTGTAATTTTTAAACATCCATCTGCTTATGGTGTTTGACAAACATGCATTTGCAGGTGCTGTGAGGGAAAAAGTTGCATGAATTGCTATCATTTGTCGTGCTTAGATCCTCCTCTTGCTGATGCTCTGCCAGGTGTTTGGCACTGTCCCCAGTGCGTTAAGAAAAAGCTTTTATTTGGCGTGCATGCCGTGTCGGATGGAGTTGAGTCAATTTGGGACGTCAGAGAAGTAGTGGTTCCAGATAAAGGTATGATATTGAGATTATTTCTATAATCAACCAATAACAATCTAGTAATTATTTGACATCAAATGTTGTCAAGTCATCTATTATCACTCTTAGCTGCTTTATGTTTTTTTTTTTTTTTTTTTTTTTTTTTTTTTTTTTTTTACTTCTAATGCTTGATGCTGGTTTTAGGAGTTAAGCAGAGACAATTTCTTGTTAAATACCGTGGGCTTGCTCACGTTCACAACCATTGGGTACCAGAGAAACAACTGCTTCTTGAAACTGTTCTCTTGTATCCAAATTTCTTGGAAAGGATCAGGTTAAGTCATCTATTCGCTTCGAATTGTAAATAGAATGCCTGATTAATCAGTTTCGACTCAATGTTGATAGAAATTGGATGAAAATATCTTAATTCATGTTTGTGTTTTTCACCTACAGGTTGTCAGATGGAATGCAGAATGGATGGTGCCGCATCGTTTATTGGCGAAAAGACCTATACAAGATAATATTTATGTAGCCTCTACTTCTGTTATATGGGCGTGTGAATATGAGTGGCTTGTGAAATGGCGTGGTCTTGGTTATGACCTGGCTACATGGGAGTTGGATAATGCCAACTCCCTAAGCTCACCCGTAGGTCGGGACCTTGTGAGGAACTATGAGATTCGTCGAGGAAAGGCTAAGCCGGAAGCTAATAAGGTGCTTGAACCATCTCGGATAATTTGCTGGAAGATATTTAGTTCTTATTTTTTGATACTTAGATATATTTGGTTTTATCATTTCGCTTGTCAAATTGACTATTGATTTCTTTCCAAATATATTAAGAGATGTTTGTAGAATATTAATAAACATGGATTCTCCTAATTTATAAGTTATTTATCAACGCCGCATCTTAGGCAGCCTTTAATTGAAAGACAGTTGATGATCTGTCTGTGTAAGTTTGATTGTAGCCTACTACTTAGACTTTTAGTAAAGTAGTAAAATCATATGCATTCTTGCAGTGTGCATTGATGTGGTGAAACTGTGAAGATGTGACAGAACTAGTTGCCTAATATCCCAATTCCCAAGTGTATCCAATAGCCTTAAACTGGTCTTATGATAAATTTTGTCCTTCAATATAGAAGACAAACCACCTCTGTTTTAGTTTCAAGGAAGAAAACATTCCTTACAAAGGGATTGGACTATTGAGATTAAGAGTTTAGATGATCTTTAGAGGCGTCTTTGTTTGATTTTTTTTAGCTCACATGGAACAACCTTGGTCATTGTAAATTCTATAACTATTATGTATCCAATGACTTAACTGTGAATTCATGTCTTTTGAGACGGTATGTTCATATTTATTGATCCGGAATGTTTGTGTATATGCATACTAATAAATTATTTCATGGCGTTTCTATCTCATTCTATTGTGAAATACCAGATTTTTCCCTTTCCCATAAGTACTTCAATGTTCTGCTGAGTACAAATTGGCAATAGGTTTCAGTTGGTAATTGGAAAAATTACTTTTCTTGGTCTTGATTTGCTTAGAAATTCTGGAACTATGGTTCTCTTTGAAGCGAAGAGATCTGTATTCACACCGGTATATAGAATTCTTTAGCCTACTTTTTGTAGTTTGGTACCATACAGAAAACCCCTGTATCCCTTCCTCAATAAAGAAGGAAATATGTCGAACAGTGGTTCAAATGCGTAGGAAAAGAATTTGCTTTTTCATACTTCCTACTTGTTTGACAGTGTTCATAATTCTTATAATAATAGCCTAAAGATTCATTATGAACTTTGATTGGAGTTTCTCTCAGTAATAACTAATAAGGGGTTGATCTGGTTGACAGAAGACACAAAGTGCTATCTCAATTGATCCATTACTGCCAATATGCTCCGATAACATCATATGAAAGCATCAATTAAAAAAGCAATTTTTCCATATGCTTATATATGTTCACTGCTTTTGTTTGACAGTTTTTGCTAATTGCATAGATTATATAATCTCAAATACCTCAACGATTCATGTTCGTTAAAGTAGCATAGAGTCCAATAGGCCTACTTTGCTGCAAATTGAAACTTCTAAACACAGGGTGTTTGTAAGGATATTTAATTGATCATTGCATATACATGAACTAGAATCAGTAATTGTGATTATGATAAAGCAATGAGTTTTGATAAAGGAATTAGAAGATATAAGAACAGTAGATCCCACAAGACACAAGGATGGGGAAACGGAAGGGGTAAACGTGCTGGGAATGTTGGTTGTTTCTCAATTGATAATAACAGCTAAATTCCAGATACAATTCCAGTGCTTCAAAAGCTAGGGGATTAATCTTCTTATATTTGTTTTTAAAAATGAATGCTCCTTTTTATTTCTCTTTCAGACATAAAGCATATGAATGTGACTTTCATTATAGATGGATGCACAGACATTGGTGATTTGCATAACATGCCACTATTTATAGCTAAAATAACATCGAGGAACCATCATTCTTGGTTTATGAGTTAGTATGAGTTGTACACTCATTTCCATTAATTAGTGATCATATTCAGCATATTGTGCAATGATAACATAGTTTTCAGCCCTCTTATAGTGCATGCTAAGTAATAAGTGTCTAATCTTGTTTTCTTTTTTTATACTGCAGCTTTACACAGAATTCATTGTTGGACATTCAGGGATTCCAGCTCGATCACATGAGACCCAAGTCTTAAAAAAGTGAATAAACTGCGTGAATTCTTGGTCAAATGCCCATATGCTGTTGTTTTTGATGATCAGGTGAGCTTTTTCTGTGTCAACAATGAAGTAATATCCATGACAGGCTTTTCCGTTGACTAATTTATGCATGTGGAAGAGTTATGTTGTTGGCCTTTTAAGCAACAAATGGTACCTTGTTTTATGAGTTTGACAAATAACATATGTTATCTAATTAGATTTTAATAATTAGAAAAAATATGGAATACTTATATAGTTATCAGCCGTGGCCTTGCATGCATCTCTTCCTAAATCCTAATGAACTTAAGTACTTAAAGGACTAAAGTTAAGCACAAATTCCATTGTTTCCTTTATCTACATTTGATGTGATTTTGTTTTATTTTTTCATTATTTTTGGGCGAGGTGTTCTCTGTAGTAAGTTAAACCACAAAAATGACTTTTTATGCATAAACCACCGATCAGGTCAAAATCATTTAGTAACATGTGAAACTTCCGTAACTGGTTTGCATTTATGTGGTTTATAACCATTTGTCTAGTTTTACCAGTGTTTTGATCTAGATTCATCTTCTAGAAAGATCACTTGGCACATCGTTTGACTTTTGAGTTTGTCAAGTAATTTTTTCTCTATATCTGAATGCTTTTGTTGAGGGTTATTCACCAATTAGGGTACCTTTACTTCAAATAGGATCTTTTTAAATAAAAAGAGTGAAGGAAAGCGGAAAAAGAAAAAACACAAAGAAAGGGCAAGGGATCCAGAAAAACCTAACCACCTCGTCGATCAAAGAAGGTCAATGAGGCCGCCTCATTAAAATCTCTAGGGAAAAACCCTGTGGGAAAATGGCAGGTCTTTGATGGAATTCGATCCCTGTACCTCTTGGATAACGCTGAATCCTACCACCTCAACTAACAAGTCAAGTACTACCTTTATGTATTTGCATGCCATAACCATTTCGTATTTCATCCTATCTTCCTATATGACACATGTTCAAGTATGACCTAATGGTTGCCTTCCTTAGTTACTATGGTTTACTGTGAAATGTATTTACATTTTGTGCATATTTACCACCCTTACTGCTTGCTGTCAGGACCATTCACATGCTTACGCTCTTTCTTAGATAGCTTGGATGTTGGGAACTGATGTTTTAGTAATCAGGAATCCAAGTCTTCTAACTAATTTAATTGAATGCAGGAACAAATAACGGCTGCTATTTTATTAATTAATTCTATGGTTGAAACTTTTCGGTCTTTCCTCATTGTCACGACCTGTGATTCACTGACTCGATGGGAAGCTAATTTTGAACAACTGGTACCATCAGTTAATGTAGTTGTATACAGTGGGAATAGAGACACCAGGGATATGATTAGAACATCAGAATTTTTTGATGAAGGAGGTCGCATGATAGTGCAAGTACTCCTGTCTTCTGCAGAAGCTGTTTTAGAGGTATTGAGATCACTGCAATTCATGTCTATTCCGTGGCTTGCCACCTGATTTGTTAGTAGGTGTCCTGAAAATTAGAATAACTTCTTTATATATGTTTTGTCTCCTTAATAACTTTCCATAATGCGTACATGTCTAAGTGTCTTTCTTTGGTGTCAATAGCATTTTTTTGGTATTCATTACTGAAAAGTTATAAACTAAACATGTTGTGGCTCGGTACTTGTTTTGTTCTCAATATATTCAGGATTTAGAGATATTGAAAAGCATAAAATGGAAATCAATTGTAATTGATGAGTACCAGCACTTTGGGATTGTGAATGGGCTTGAACAAATCAAGTTGCTCCCAACTGACATGAGAATACTTCTGGTCAGTGGTCAAATAAAGGTATGTTCCCCTTTGTGGCCTTGATGTTTTGGTTTGTTGCAGCAGTATGGTGTTTAATTTCTGCTTCTACACCTCAGGATGCAACATCAGAGTACCTCAAAATTCTATCCTTGGTTACACCTCACAGTGATTTTGACAAACTGAGGAGCCTGAAGTCGGACACAAATGACAATCTTAGTAAATTGAAAGATAAATTGTCCCATTTTATTGTGTATGGACGATCTTCTGGAGTATCTAAGTTCATCGAGTACTGGATCCCGGTTCAGATATCGGATCTTCAACTTGAGCATTATTGTGCTACACTTCATTCCAATTATAATGCTCTTTGCTCTTGTTCAATAAAGGACCCTTTTGGCTTCCTCCCAGAAATTCTTCTAACGGTTCGAAAGGTTTGCTCAGTCACATCTATTTGGTTTGATTACTACATATGTACACATCTTTCCTTTTAGGAGACATCTTTACACATATAATGGAGAAAGTGCTGACACATCTATCATATATGCTTCTCCTTATGCATGCTTTTGAGCACATTATTTGTTTTTCTTTCATTAAGGAAAACAAGCAGGCAGCTTTTCATTTCACTATGAAACTGTTGACATAATCCTCTAATTGGGACGGCTGATAGTTCATATTGGACTTGTGTATATGGCTACTTTCTCCATTATCTGATCTGTAACATGTCTTATGCTGAAAAAAATGTTAAATTCTGATATGTTTGAGTTGCTTGTAGTGCTGCCATCACCCTTATCTTGTGGACCCTTCTGTTCAAGCACGCTTGATTGCTGACAAGCTTCCTGCTAATGAGATTATGGATATTGGTATAAAAGCAAGTGGCAAATTACAACTTCTTGACGTCATGCTCACTGAGCTCAAGACGCGAGGTTTGCAAGTACTATACTTTTTCAGGTAATGTGGAGGTGTTACGTTTTTTGTATCAGCTTTTCTTTAGCTATCCATACTTTTGGATCCGTGTGCTGTTTTACTTTACAGGTAATATGAATTTCTATTGTTGTTGTGTGACAATTATTGCTTTTACTTTATACTGCAGCTGATGAGCTCAGGATTACTATCGACCGGAAATATATTGCATGATTTTCTAACCCATAGATTTGGGCTGGACACATTTGAACGCGTTGATGCTGCGTATTCCCTTCTGAAAAGCAAGCTGCTGTGAACCGTTTAACAAGAAGGAAACTGGACAGTTTGTTTTTCTATTAGAAAATCGTGCTTGTTCCTCATTAATTAAACTTTCATCATTGGATGTTGTTGTCATATATGATAGTGACTGGAATCCGGCAAACGACTTAAGGACTCTGAAAAAGATATCAATTGATTCAAAAGTTGAGCAGATCAAAGTTTTTAGGTTATATTCTTCTTTTACTATTGAAGAAAGAGTCCTAGTGCTTGCAAAGCAGAACTTAAATCTTGATCACAATCCGCAAAATTTCAGCCGAAGCACAAGTAATACTTTGCTATCCTGGGGTGCCACATATCTGTTCAGCAAATTAGAAGAATATCATGCCGAGAGCAATTCTAGTTCGGCATTAAACTTTTCGTCTGGGCAATCACTTTTGGATAAAGTTACTAAGGAGTTCCAGGCCATACTTTCTGAAAATTCTGAGAATGCTGATTCAGATTCTGTTATCTCAGAAGCTAAATTAGATGTTGGAAGCTATAGTACAAATACGGTGATGTTTGGGGAGTCAAAAGTTCAGTTGAAAGATGGAGAAGTACCTCATATCTTCTGGAAAAACTTGTTTGAAGGGAAAAATCTGCCACGGAAGCTTTCAATGGGGCCTAGTCCACGGAATCGGAAGAAAGTTCATTACTGGGAAGGATCTCCTGGCAATTCAGAAGCTGAAAAAGATAACATGGCAAAGAAACGTAAAAAGATGGTGAATGAAAGTTTGGTCCAAGTTCATATCAAGTTGAGTTAGGTGCAGCTGAAGTGACTCAAGTCCATGTTTCTAATGAAGGTAATACACGTTCACTTCACTTAGTGACTGATATTTGGCATCTTGAAGTTTGTACTTCCTTAGAGAGGCATTTTGTAGTTCAGACTCCCTTATCCTGTTAAGAATTTCTTGTGGTGATCCAGGGCCTTCCGCAATCAAATCCTGTAATCGATCTGGAAAGGGCTTATCAGATGCTGCAGTTTCTGTAAGTGCTGCATCAAAGGAAAAAATTGTATCATCTGACGAGCAGCAGGGTGTCCATGATGTTTTTGCAGAGGGAACTGAAGACACTGTGCCAAAATTTAAACTTTCGGTACAACTCTTAACTTTGTTCTTCAGTCTTTCTGGTGCACTTTTGAACTTTTGAGTATAGTTATCTGCACGGCTTTACTGCCTGAGCAGTGGATACTAATTTCATTGCATATGGTAGAATCAATGATCCATTACACCCTAATAGTCAGGAAAAAAATTATTGCGA
>JANLIY010000748.1:0-24855 GCA_029490685.1 Schizonepeta tenuifolia
TTCCCCGCTTCTTTAATCCAACCCCAGTCGCACCCCGGCTTCTGCCGTCCCTCGGGATTTGGGGCTGTGACAGAGTGGTATCAGAGCAGTGTTCGTTTTCTGCTCTGCTTCTGAGTCAATCTTCTAGTATGAGTTAGTGTGAGTCATTCTTTCTTAGTATGAGTCATTCCTTCTAGTAATATCACAAGAGTGATATATATATATACAAGTCTTCCTTCGAGTAATAATATAGAGTATTCATTTGTACTCTATATTGAGTCTTCTTTCAAGTCGTAAGACACGGTATTTGTGTATACTCTGGATTAGAGTCATCTTTCAAGTATAAGATAAGAGTTAAATTAAAGCTAAGATTGAGAACATAGAAGTCAACTCAACCGCCCGCTACGTCGACTCAACAAGGAAAAGGAAAGAATTTTAATAATATGATTTCTTTTAACAAGAAATTCTATGAACAAGTATGCAAATGAGATTAAGAATGAGAATGAGTTGTGTTCCGAAATTAAGAATTTTATGGAAGTAAAATTTTTATACTTTATGTGATTAGTACAAGTACTATTATGTGATTATGTGATAGCACTAGTGCTATGTTATGTGAAATTATTTGTGAGATAATTTCTTTTTTTGAAAATATTTTTGATGCACAAGAATTTAGAAGGATTTTAAGGAATTTTCCCGGTTCAATGAGAACGTAGACTTGAAACCTAAGAACTTTCCGGTTCTTCGAAAACTTAGACGTTTTAAGAAACGTTATTTCAAATGATTTCGAAAGGAGATCCCTAACGCGAGAAGGACTTCCTCTGATGAATGTCACGTGCTTAGTGACATGAATAAAGACTCGGCAAAGTCGATCTTTATTTTACAACCCGATAAGAATTTCCTTCGAGGGAAATGAAATAAATAATGTTAAAATAAAGTAAATATGTACGAAAGGAACGAAAGAAACATATAGACGTGTGAGAAAAACGTGACTCCAAATTATTCGAGAAAAGGTTGAAACAAGAAGGATAAATTGAAATAAACGGAAGAGCCGAATGTTACCTTAGTTGTAAGGGCATGAACAAAGTCCCTTGGAGATGGCTTTGTTTTACTTATTAGGAGCCGTCCAAGTATTCGAATAGCTTAAAATGGTATTTTCCTCTAGAAGATTAAGTATTCCGAGCTAAATTGGAGAATTTCCAAAGATTTCTTTTAAAAAGTAGTTGTGTGTGCAATTCGAGAAATTGCTGCTCGATTTAGAAAAGTAAAATCTGTATGAAGTAATCAATAGAGCGAGACAGAAGTTCCATGTGATTGAGGGACTGTTATGTGGACCTGATCAACCCACATAATAAGAAACTCAGTAATATGGGTCTTATGCCCTGCTAGTAAAACCTTTTTAGTATGATATAAGTGGTTTAAAGAGACGAATATTACTTACGTATAAGTATCTTATAACGACGTCGTTCCTTTTCTTTTCGTTTCTTTTTATAGTGCTCGCCTCGTTCGAACCTTGCGAAGAGAATTGTTTTACTATTAGGAGTCAAGCACGACGCTTGATTAAATTTTCTAACGACCGCTCGTTTTTAGCATTGACAAATAGAACTTGTTCTAAAAAGTTATTCTTAGGATATATTCCTTTTCTCCATTGGAATTTATATATATATACTTCGTCCTTGAACAAAGAATACGACACGTATGAGTATTATGATTAGTAAACGACAAAGTCTTTTGTAAATGAATGTTGCTTTCGCATAAGTAACATGAACAAAGTATACGTGCTTTGTTTTAAAGAATCGATAAGAAATTTTTTTTTCCTTGAGAAAGAGATAAAGGATTAATGAAAGAAAGTAAGGAATTAAAGTAAGAAATTAAAAGAATGAGATAAGAAATGAGAATAAAACCTTGAAATTTTGTTTCTATATATTGTGAGTACGAGAGCAATTTTCTGTAAAATTGCTAAATGTCTAAGATAAGTTGTCAGATTAAGTGTGGCAATATTACAATTGAATAAGGAGTATTCATTTTGTAATTTAAGATTTTCCGTAAGATAAGGTACCATCTTACCGTTACTGATCCGTGTTTCTTAAAACACTTTGTAGGATGACTTCCAGTAGTGACACGGCTTCAGAGAATCAATCCCCGCCACAGCGTACTTGGGCAGATCGGTTATTAGATAGGTATAGAGATTATGAGGCAAACCCAAGACACGACGTAGGACAAAGGATTAGTTACTTCTCGTCAGTTTATTATCCAGTCCGGCATACTATTCCAGAGAGTCAGGCTATACTTGACTTGGTTAGTCGTCTACCAGAGGAATGGCGTGGTTGGGCACACGACACGGCATGGTACTACCTTGGGATGTTTGACAACGATATAGAGCCAACAGGTAATTACAATGGATTCGCTTTAGAGGTGCACAGGCGTTTCTTCGAGAGCAGACATATAGCATCATACCCAGTTCAGGCGCATCCTCCCTATACTCATTTTCCGGCAGATTCAGAGTCAGAGCACGATGAGATAGGTCCAGAGGTGATTGCACAGTTGGAGATCCCTTCAGTGATGGTACCCAGTGAGGGCATAAGGGAATTGGCTACAGAGACAGCGGATGGCCTAGGGTTACCCGCTCCTTTTCAGCATGAGCCTTCTATGAGAGTGCAAGGACCATTTCAGGACCAGAGTATTTAGACACGGCCGCCCTATTACAGTTTCCATCATCTTACAGATCCCTTGATGAGATTTGTGCGGAGTTGGCCAGGGTTCGGGCTGAGTTTGAGGCAGGACCGTCCAGGGTCCATTCCAGAGAGGAGTACGAGTCCGGTTCACTTCCCGACCACTTGCTGCCTCTGAAGAAGCGGGCATTAGTGACCTGCTGGGACTACCCGGTTTCAGATTCAGAGATGACAGTTTCAGATGTGCCTGCACCACCATCACTTACACTTGCGGATGGCACTACTTTGAGAGTTGACGAGGCACTTAAATTTGCTTTCGGTTCAGAGTCAGACGATGAGGACCCGGATGAGGATCCGGAAGAGGACACTGATGAGGATTCGGATGAGAATCCGGATAAGAACCCCGAGGAGGGTTAAGCCATGGTGGGCATTAGTGACTCGACCGTAGTTTGTTAAGCTAGGCGTCAGAGACGCATAGTAGCATAGTAGCCTTTAGTTGTACATAGTCGGATCAGTAACTAGATAGTTTTGTAGTACTCCAACGGATACAAATATTTTATGAATCGTTCCCGTTCTAGTACTTTCAGTAGTACGGTAATGCAATATGTTAGTGCATTCTGTACACATAGGCAGTTAGTCTAATTTAGACTCGTTTCCTTGTTAAAAGGCACAACTAACATAATCTTTTGATGTATATATATAATATACATGACCCATTAGAGGGTTTTAGTCACAAGAAGTTTCATATGAATCGTATAACTAAACCAGAATATTAAACAAAACTCGTGTAACGGGAGTTTAATTTAACCTTGAAGGTTAAAAGTTGAGAGAAATAGAGTCAAAGTTATTTTGTTATTCTTGTTTATGTGAAAGTATTAAGTGGGGAAAGAAAAGGGTTAGTGAGAAAATGAAGGCTTAGAAACAAGTGCTAATAAGAAAAAAAAAAAAAAATTATCTTACAATCTTAAAAATGTCGCTGAGAGCTGTTAACGATCGAAGAGGACCTGATAGTCCTAGAGAGTCTGATAAAGGTCAAGAACAACGTATAAGAGAGGAAAGACAAAAAACACCCAAAAACCTTTTCACTTCCCTATCTCCTCAACGTCATAGCATTGAGGATTTATTCTTCGGAAGCAAACCACCATATTTCGATGGATCTAGTAATCCGAGTGAGGCCAAGCAATGGATACATACTATAGAGAGAATTTTTGAACCAATTAGACTTAGTGATGAAGAGCGCCTAGCATGCGCTGGGTATCAGCTAACCGGACCAGCATAATATTGGTGGAAAACTAGACAGAGACTTATGCCTGTAGAACAAGCGGCTCTAACCACCTGGAATGGTTTTAAGAAGGCATATTATGAAAAGTATGTAACCGACCAAGTCGAGACTGAGGAGGAAATAGCAAGGAAGCTTCAGGGAGAACTTAAGTATGATCTGGGAATCTGGGAAGTAGTAGTAGCTAGACAGGGAGGATTGAGTTATGCTGAACTACTAGAACGAGTCCGAGAAATAGAGGCAGTAGTGCCTAGTAAGGAAAAGATAGTATTGCCCACATCGGCACCAAACCAGACCTCAACCTAAAATCTTCCCAACAATAAGGTTAACCATAAGGGAAAAAGGAAATGGGAAGGAAGTAGTAGTAATTGTTACCAGTGCCACACAGTCAAGGGAAACAGAATAGCGCTCGGCAGGGTTTCCACCAACCAGGAAAAGGAAGTAACTATGGAAAGAAAGTAGGACAAAAGAGTAAGCCGCAGAAAAATGAACAATCCGGTCAAGGCAAGAGAAACCATCTACTAGGACAACTGCAAGGGCAGCCAAGGAACGATTAACCAAGGAAAAATCACTAATCCGATTACCCTAAGTGTAATAAGGAATACCCTGGTGTTTGTTTAGCAAAAACTAGTGTTTGCTTCAACTGTGGACGTAAGGGCATGTTAAGAGGGATTGTCCTGAGCCGTGGCAAGCAGTAGTAGAACATAAACGAGAATTTTCTACTTGTTCTAGATGTGGTAAGAAGCATGAGGGTGCGTGTTTGGCAAACACGGATAAATGTTTTAATTGTGGGCAGACGGGGCATATAAGGAAGAGTTGTCCGACGCTGCTCCGGACGGCAAAACCAAATCAGTACGGCCAGCTTCAACCATTAAATGCCATTCAAGTCCAGTTACAGCCACAACTGATGCAATCACAACAGAATGCGAACGCATACATGATTAGGCAGGAGAGACTTAATGAAGGAAAGGGAAATCTGGCGGATATTGGACGAACCTTATAAATTACCCTGCCATAAATTTTTGCTTCGTTTTAGAACCTTACATTCGGGTATAATTAGTACCTAATAACCTTTAGGAGTAGAACTAGGACGCTCTAATTGTGAAATTGGAACAATTACGCTTTAGGGAGTATTGATGACCTCAGAGAGTTAACCCCTTAGTTTCATTAAACAATCGATTGGGAAGTAATAAAATGCACTATATATATAAATTTAGGAAAAGACTAGTTGTTTGAGAATTACCATGATTCTCGACAACGAGAGAAAAATCTCTTTTAAAAAAAAAAATCCCAAATAGAGAACCTACAGAATTATATGAAATATTATCTGATTTATCACCAGATTGACGCGTAGGTTTCACGATCGACTTAGAACTACAAGTAGCTCCCAAATTAAAGGTTTTATGTAGAATGGTATCAAAGGAGTTAGAGGAGCTTAAGATCCAACTGCAAGAGTTGTTAGATGACGATTTCTTTAGACAAACGTTTTCACCATGGAAAATATTTTAGATGTTCATCATCAAAGAAAGATGATTCTGCAAGAATGTATATAGGCTGTCAAAAATTAAATAAAGATAACCCTTAAAAGTAAGTATCCTTTAACGAGAATAGAAGACCCCTGATACACTTAAAAAGGGAACAAGTACAATTGTGAGGATAGACTTAAGGTCTAAGCATTTTTTTTTTTGTTAAAGGATAAACTGGTGATATGCCCAAAAATTCTCTTTCAAACCAGATAAAAACTACTACAAATACTTAGTTATGCCGTTAGTTGGCTAGTGCTCCGTAGTATTCATGAACCACATGAATAGAATTTTTCCACCTAAACTTAGAAAAGAATTCATTTTAGTATTTATCAACGACAATTTCAGTTACCCTAAGAGTGAGGATGAACACAAAGAACACATACGAATAATACTAGAAATACTTAGAGTCGAGAAACTAGATGCCAAGTTCAGAAGAGCAAGTTCGAGTGAAGAAGAAATAATTCTTGGACATATAGTGTCGACAGAAGATGTTAAGACAGATTCATGCCAAGGTAGAGGCAGTACTCAAATGATAAATCGCCTACCAGTCTGAATGAAATAAGAAGTTTCCCAAGTTGGACAGTTATAATAGAAGTTTCCATTAAATTTTTTTTTTATAATTACTAAGACTTATGACACAACTACATAGAAGAAAAGAATAAATGTACAGACAATTGTGAAATAGGAATGCAGACGTTCTAGGAAAAGTTGATCATTACCCCAGATCTAGCCCTCCCAAAAACGATAAGGAATACGAGATAGATGTTAACGCTACTAAGAATGAGATAGTATGATATAAATGCAAAATGAAAGTGATAGCTTACGCTCCACGACACATTAATCCCAGGAAATTGAATATCCAACCTACGACTTAGAACTTGCAGCCGTTAAAGCTTGCATTGAAAATTTGAACACACCATCTATATGGTTCAAGGGATGAGATCTTCACAGATCATAAGAATTAGGAGCGTGTATTCAAGCAAAGGAATTAACATAAGACAAAGGAGATAGCTCGAACTAGTAAAATATTACGTTTGTAAAAATAATTACTATCTAGGTAAAGTTAAGAATAAGAATAGACACGCTGAGTCGTAAGACTCCAACTAAGTTTAGGTATCTTTTGTCGGAAAAGAAACGCTTATACAAGGATTCGAGAAGATAGATATAGAAAAATGCATGATGCATCAGCATCGATCGCAGGGCGAATAGCGGCACAAGTAGCTTATATCAAATTACGAGAAAGGTTATAAGTATCAAGCAGAAAGGACTGAGTCAATGATAAGCCTCGACTAAGGATAAGAATGGAAATAACCAGACAGCAACTCTGAAGCAGTGATGTTCGTGATAGAAATTTAAGAGTGGACTTAGTAATTCCGGATAACGACTGAGATGGTTGTAGGTTACAAGGCAGAAAAGTCACATAGCGAACCTAACTTTAGTACCGCTTTTTTCACCGCCAGTTGAATGGATAGTCCGAGAAATGATTCAAATACTCGTTGATATGCTAAGAACGATAATATTACCCAGATCTAGCCCTCCCAAAAACGATAAGGAATACGAGAATAGAGTGTTCACGCTACTAAGAATGAGATAGTATGATATAGATGCAAAATGAGAAAGTGATAGCTTATACGCTCCACGACACATTAAGTCCCAGGAAATTGAATATCCAACCATAAGCCGACTTAGAACTATGCAGCCGTAAAGCTTGCATTGAAATTTGAACACACCATCTATATGGTTCAAGGAATGAGATCTTCACAGATCATAAGAATTCGGGAGTGTGTATTCAAGCAAAGGAATTAACTATAAGACAAAGGAGATAGCTCGAAACTAGTAAAATATTACATTTGTGAAAATAATTACTATCTAGGTAAAGTTAAGAGTAAGAATAGACACGCCTGAGTCGTGAGACTCCAACAAAGTTAAGTATCTCAACGTTGGAGAAGAAACGCTTATACGAGAAAGATTATAAGTATCAAGAGAGAGGACGAGCCAATGGATAAGCCTCGACTAAGGATAGAATAGATAAACCAGACAGCAACTCTGAAGCAGTGAGTTCGTGATAGAAATTTAAGAGTGGACTTAGTAATTCCGATAACGACGAGATGGTTGTAGGTTACCAACGGCAGAAAAGTCAGATAGCGAACCTAACTTTAGTACCGCTTTTCACCGCCAGTTGAATGAATAGTCCGAGAAAATGATTCAAATACTCGTTTGATATGCTAAGCACGTATAATATTAGCTGAAGAGTGAAATTGAAGACACCATAGCCAACAAAAACCGAATTGTTAAAACAATAACTATTAAGCCTACGATAGGTATTACGACTTACGAGACCTTGTAGAAGGACGAAAAGACTTTACATAGCTGCCTTATTGCTATAAGGTAGGTGAAAGTAAAAAAAAAAAATTTAGGACCAAAGCAGTCAATGAAATGACCGAGATCATTCGATAGATATCGAGTCAGAAGAAAACAAGTTTTAAAGAAAACAAAAGTCCTAAGTAATATACAATAATTCGAACTTAATAAACGAGAAGGAAAATAAAAGCTCCTTAAGTTTTCTCCGTTAATGAGAAACGTTAGTTTCGTGTCAAGTTCAGACTTTGACAAAGATCTATATAATTAGTAAGTAACTTGGGAAAGATAGTTCCAATACGAATAGTTATGGCTTTATCGCCAAGTTTATGAAATACTCATTTTAAGTATATCTCATTTCGAGAAAGTAACATAGATTCGTTTTTATACACGAAGTTCTATCAGCAAGACGTCGTTCTTGAAATCGACTAAATTTATTAGGAAAGATCGAAAGCGATCTTAGATCGAAAAGAGCAAAAGTTAAAAAGCAAGTCGGGACGAAGAGTAATAGCATTATAAGATCATCACAGGCAAGAGAAAGTCATGTCGAGTAAGAAGTACTTCAAGCAGTTATAGAGGATAAGCAAATTTCGGGACGAAATTTTTTCGTAAGGGGGGTAGGATGTAATGCCCCGTAAATTCCTTACGTTCTAAAAACTTTAAAGTTAATTAAATAAATGGCTTTGCACGCCTAAGTTTATAATTTTTAATTCTAAGGCTAAGGGTTAGCGCATACGAAAGGTTTTTAGTTTGTAAGCTAAGAACGGAAAACCGTTTAATTTTACGTTTACAAAATTGCATTATGAACACGCCGAGAAAGTTTGTTTTTTTTTACGTTTTCCGGACGAAACTCGGACTTGTCGTCTCGAGTTTTTGTCGAAATAAATTTTATAAATTTATTTTCTAATTAAGTTCATACGTTAGAATTTTTAAGTCAAATCGAATCGCGATGATTTTTGTACCGAACGACGTTTTTCGTCGTTCGTTTTACCGTAACGTCGGATCGCGCCGGAAAAAACCCGTAAAACCTCTAAAATTCTGCATGGCAGCCGCCACCTCACCATGTTTAGTGGGGAACATGCATGTTATTACTTCCTAAGTACATGACACTAAGTCTACCTTTTTACACCTTTCAACCAATCCATCATTGCAAAAAACTTGGACAACACAATTTCCTTTCATCTCTCTCTCATTCTCGGCAACTCTCTCTTCTCCCTCAATCTTCATTTTTTTTTTTATCTTCTTCATCCACCTCTATCCTCCATTGAAGAGCCTTCAAAGCTTGGAGAAAGAACACAAGTCCTCAATCATCCATCAAACACCATACTTCTTTCTTTATTTTTCAAGGTATGATGATGATCTTTAATTCTACCCAATTCTTTTTCTTTTCCCCTTCTTTTCCATCATGTTCGAATTTTTAAGGTATGGGGATAGATGATTTGATCTTAGAACAATGTAATTAGATATGCTAGATATGATAATTATGGATTAAAATGGAACAAAAACAAGAACTCTAATTATTGTGTGAATGCAGAAATTTTTTGGGAAATTGTAGGATTTTAGTTTTTTCTTCTTTTGATCATGAATTCATGCTTAGTAGAGGTTTAATTAGTATTTGGGATGAAAAGGTATTGAAAGCCCTATGTTATTATGAAATTTAATTAGGGTTTGAAGTATAAATTAGGGGGTTTTTCCATGTTAGTTGTTTTTGGATTTGCAAGTGATTAATAGTTGTTATAATAGTTTGATTAGTAAAGAAATGATGTTAATTAGAGAAGAAAATCAACCCCTTAACATCTATATAAAACCAGAAATTTATAGAATAAATAGGAGTTTATACATGTTTGATATTAAGTGATGATTTGTTAGTGGATTATGTTGCAAATCATATTAGTTGATAATAGAAGTTAATTGGAAATTTTCTAAAAATGTTTAATGAAATGTAAGAGACTAAAACCACCTTATAAACTGGGTTATAAAGATGCTAAGATGTGTTTGCATGCACGAAAATGGTTCAAGTTAGATATAGCTTAGCGTCGTAAAATTTGAACGAAAACCGATGACTTTTGAAAAAGCGCGTAAGAGACGAATATCTAGTTGTAACTGAAAATCAAGAAGTCGGATGAGATTTCTAATATGATATTATTGTTTGTAATGAAATTTAGAACATCTTTCTAGCTGACATCATAAGCATCCGAGTCGATATAATATGGGTTATAGTTGTAATCGAGAACTAGAATGCGTTTGGATTTTCTTTGTTGGTTTAGTAATTGATAGTTGAAATCCGACGTTAGAACGTCGTGCTTTTGAGTAAGTTGAAAAAGGAGATTGACACGTACGGAGGTACGTGATGACTGCCTTAGAGTCCAGTTTCTAAAAAAGTTGAATACGAGAATTTAAAACGAACCTAAAACGTTATACGGCGAACTTATCAATCAATTAGGGTTTCCACGGCAGTTTTGCGACCCTCGCCGAAAACTGTTATAACTTCCAGCTCGTTTATCGGATTTGTGATCCGTAAATTGGAGAGCGAACTAGACTTCCTAAGCTTTCTAATGGTACAGGGCTCACCCCCTATTTCCAAGTCCTCTGTTCTGGACAGCCTCCATAGTTACTGGACTGTCCAGTGAATTTTCAGTTTCTTGTTTTCTAAGTTGTTTAGTTCACAACTTAGCTTCTTTCAATCGTTTAAGCCGTTTTTATCTATCGAACATCTACCTACTGACCCTAGAGTCAAGTATAGGACCTTGAGTGATGAAAAGCAGTCGAGATCATATATTTTATCCTTTCATTAAAGAAGTAATAAACGAGAACTTTCATAAGTCGTGAAATGAGCTATAAAGTAAATCGCCTAAGTTGATCCTTTCCAACTTAGTTTCTTTTAATCTTTAAAATCGTATTAAGATATCGACTACCATCTCTACTGACCCGAGAGTCGAGTATGAGATCTTCCATGTTCTAACGAGATTGATACGAGTCTCGTTTCCTGTTTAAGTAAAACGAATCTAGTAAGCGTGCAAATGCCCAAAAGAATAAAATAACTAAATCTTTAATCGATTATCGTTAAGACCCGTTCTTAAAGTATGTTCATTTTACGATGAAGGAGGAAGCCAACTGTAGAGAAAGGACGGAAGATCCGAAGTTGGAAGTTTTTCTTTAAGTTCTGTAAATTAAGGTGGGCTTTTATCTATATCAAATAAAATGTGGGTTTTTCCACAACTCGAAAGTATTATTTATCGCTTTGATAATTGTGTTTTCAAAGTAATAATCTTGGCATAAACTGTTTCAACTGTATTATGTGAGTTCTCTTGTAACTATCTGAGTTAACATTCGTGTTTTCCAGATTTTTGAGTTAACCTTCGGGTTTTCCAGACTTTTAGAGTTAGTCTACTTTAGATTAACTAACGATCGGCTCTGACTTAGCTGCTAAGTGCTTTCCAGAGTTAGTGCACATTGTAACCTGTGGTGTATGTGGTATCCTGTTGAGGGGTAGCCAGCCACGGTGAATTAGTAGTGGTCAAGATTGAACATAGCATACCTGAAAATACTCGGCCGAGTGATTTATGAGAAAAAGTCAGAAAATTTTTAGTAGGCACAGGCCTTTTCAACAAAACCTCGATGCGCTACGGTTATAATATGCCAGATTATTTATACATATGACTATGATTTCGGCATCGTGCCCACTAAGTACGTTTGTACTTAGCCCTGCATTGCTTTTTAAATGTGCAGGTTGAGGCGACGGTGAGCGGCGACGGTTGATGTTGAGTTGAAAGATAGGTTGCTTTAGTTAGAACTCTTCCGCTGCAGAACTCTGAACCTTTGGGGATGTACACTTTGAACAATTCTCAGTAGTCTAAGTCTGTAATTATGAACTTAGCTTCTTTTGTACTTTTGTCGAGTAATCCTTAGGGATTAACTCTTTCTTATCTATATTAAAGTCTTGTTCATGGTCTAATGATGTCTTTTCATGTATGTTTAGTCAGTTAGCCCCCTTCTTCCCCGCTTCTTTAATCCACCCCAGTCGCACCCCGACTTCTGCCGTCCCTCGGGATTTGGGGCTGTGACATTATATCTTCATATTTTCTCAATTTTCATGCTTTTAAACTCATTCAAAAATTATCTAGCACATCTTAACATCATCATCATCATCATCAATATCATTATACTTCATCAAAATCAACAAAAAATATTTTTCTTCACAATAGGCATATTTCGAATTATATGCCTAAAATCATAAAAATTCATATTTCATCATAAAACTCATCTAGATCATTTTTTCATGTATCATCATGCTTATAAACATTATTAAACTCAGAAAATCCATTAATCATAGTTTATTCGATTTTTTCTTTATTTTTAATGAATTAAATCCATTAAAAATCAAATAAATTCACCAAAAATTCTCAAAAATACATATATGCATATAAATCACATGGAAAATCACAATAAGCATATATAATCATTATATCACCAAATAAACATCAAAACTCATCAATAACTTATTTTCCCTAATTTTTTTCATTTAGCCGATTTAGGGTTAATTACCTATCTTAGGTATTTTCTTCATTTTAAACCCTAGATCATGCTTTAATCCTTAATTTGATCATCACCTCGTCATCACAACCCTAATATTTGCCTAAGTATAAATTAAACATGCATGTTTCCCTTTCTTTCTTGGTTTAGATTACATATATACATAATATGAATGAATTAAATTCATACTTAAAATAAAATACATTTGCTCCTTCTTGGCTTGGCTTATTGGATGCTTGGAGGATAAATAATGATGGATTAGCAACTCCTTTCCTTGCATGAAACAAAACACAAGGAGATCAAGAACAAAAATAAGGAACAAACCCTTATTTTTTCTCCATGAAAATCGATGGAGATGATGTATGATCTAAGCTTGTTTCAAGCTTGAAAAGAAAGGATTAGGTGGAGGATTACTCTTTAGAAGATCTAGGACTTGAAATAGGTATCAAACATCATGGAATCCTCAAGTAAATAGCATGATTTCACCAAGAGAACTAGGGTTGCATGGAAGCTTCAAACTTGACAGCTTTTGCTGCTACTATCCCGTGGAAAGATCACGGTTGCAGCTGGCTTTCTCTTTAGTTTTAAGGCTTAAAATGATGATGGATAGTTAATAGATGATGTCTAGTATGTTAGGGTAAAATTTGGGATGAATTGGAGGTGTGAAACGTGAAGAACAAAGTGAATTTTTCTGGTTTGGTTGCTGCTGCAACTTCTTCGACAGAGAGAGGTTTTCGAGAGAGATAGAGAGAGAAATGGCTTGTTGCTTGTGGCGAAAGTTTGTTAGATGATAAGAATGAACAAGGGGGATGTATTCTTATTTCATAAGATATGCAAGATATGAGAGAGAGAGGAGATCTTGAGATAGAGATTTGAGAGAGAAAAGAATCTATGTGTTGGCAAGTTGAGAGAGAGAGTTGCCTTCACTCTCTCTAATGAGAGTGGTTTAGGATTTAGGGATAAGATTGAGGATAAGATTGAAACTTATTACTGCTAAATATACCCGGTTAATTAATTTTCCTGTAGAAATTATCTCCGTCGTCTCACTTTTAATCCCTCGATTCATTTAAAATCCTTCTCGTCTCTTTCTCGTCGTCCAAATTCTCTCTAATTCGTCTCATATCTCTTAAATAATTTTAGGAATCTAATGATATCATTTTTATATCTAGATTCCATCTAATAAATAATTTATTAAAAACGGCCCGACTAAACGAGTCGTTAAGCAATTTATTTTTAAAGCTTCATCAAACGAACTCAGAAAATTCTCCGACTTATCTCAAAAGTTTTAGAATTAATTCTAAATTCCAATGAAACTAATTAGACTAAATTCGGAATCGGTCGATGAATAATGATTTCTCGGTTTACGTTACCATTCATCTACAAATCAAAGTTCTCAGAAAATTCCGAAATTCATACTCAAGCTCAATATCATATAAATAAGCTCAAACAATTCATCACATACTCGATTCGAATAATCGAAACGAGAAAAAATCATATCAAAGTACGTAAGGGCATTTTAGTCATTTCACAGAAAATTATATTTTTGCGAAAATTTCTAGCACTCAAAACTCATCATATAGGCATATTAATTAAGTTAATACGTACTTAAGAACTTAGAAAAGTTCGGGGTATTACATCTGTACTCGATACGATTTCCTTATTCCCCGACTTCTACTTGTTTAATATAATTTACTTTGAGCTTTTGATTTGGAATTGAAAACATGTTATTATTTGTTATCACTTTTAATTAATATTCCCTTATTCCTGGGCATGTTTCCCTGTTGAGTTTGTGTTTTGTTCTGTTGTTTCACCCTCACTGTCCAATGGATTCTAGTCGTTTCATACATTAAAATTCGGGCAGTGATAATACATTAATCGTTAAATTATCAACATTTTGAGTGTATTTTTGTGATATAGTTCCCGGTCCCAAATCGAATCACATAAAATTTTAGAATCTATAAAAAATAGAAAATTAGCCTCGTTCGGAAAATTTTCTGGCAACATCACTGATATAAACATCTAACAAACAATAAAACAACCAAACAACAATCACACTATTATAACTTTGAAAAAGCTTGTATTTCTCTCTAAATGCTTCCCCCTCCAAAGATTGACTTATATTTAAAATAGTTTTATATATTATTTTGAACTTATTATGTTGTTTGCGTTCATTGTAATCAAACTTAGGAAATTAATTTTACTTCACGTATCTAAACCAGATATTTATTCATTAAATATTTTTCAAATATAAATTTGTTTAGAATTATTCTACATGTTTACGTCCTAATCTCAATTAAAATAGTGATTTTATTGGGTATTCCCATCGCAAACCTGTTGGGTAATACTCGATAAAAATCTGAACACTACAAAGTTAATATTAACTAAAATTAATAATGTTTTTTTCTTTTTATGTCTATTTAAATCGTCTCGTTGGTTCATGCTAAATTGATATCTCTAGTTTTAGCCAAAAGGCTGAGAAAGATATATTTATATATTTAATTTTTTTTTCTTTTTTTAGGTATCTATTTATACATTTGATTTAATATGATATGAGTAGTATTTTTTTTAGCATGCACATGGATTTTAGAAAAAAAAATGAATGAAAGATAAAGAGAATTCCATATAGATATGTTGATTAAATATATATATTTAGTTTTCTGATTTTCGATTACAAATTCTCTATTGGCCTCTTAAATGCTTATTTACTTTTTTTGCTGCTCTAAATTTAATTATTGGTTGTACTTGTAGACCAACTTAAAAAATAATTTTATTTTACATAACTATTAGACCTATAATTAAGAATGAAAATGATTATATAATTCATATTTAAAATTTGAGAATATATATGTTGGAAAAATTAGTATATGGTTTCAATTGATACCAAAACCCAGCTGACCCCAACCGAGTAGATGAAAGCCGTTAGCTTGAACTTAGCTAGAACTCACTGTTTGAGAGTAGGGATTTTATCTGTATAGGTTTCAAGCAGAAAAAGTCAGCCGGACTAAAGAATACAGTTCGTGAAGAACTCAGTTGAGACCCAAACTCAACTGAGTAGGAACTCAGCTGAACCTCAACCTCAGCTGAATAACAGACTCAGTTGGACAGCAATTCAGTTGACTCCTCAACTGACCCATGCAGCTCAAGCATGATGAGAAGTTGTGTCGAAGTTAGACGTCGCAAAGCAGAGAAGAGAAGACTTTGAAGACGTTGAAGGTAGAAGAGTTGAAGTCCAGACTTGTCACAGCCCAAATTCTAGTGTGTAGGAACGATTAAAATCCATTGGACAGTGAAGGTGAAACAACGGAGAATAATCAATGGAATTGATGGTCCCGATACGAGTTCTGGTGTATGGGAGGGAGGAATACACCAGATAGGAATTTTAAAAACAACCCCCGAAAAATACCACAACTGAGTAAGAGGACTCAGCTGGAATCACTACTGAGTAAGAAAACTTAGCTGGAAGAGTGGTGCTGTGCGGAATGTGGTGGATACAAAAACAACTCGTATAAAACAACTCACGCTCAGATGCAAGGTCGGTCAACAACCAAGTCAGTTGAAATGTAAAGATGCAGTTTTGAGTGCTGGTTAGTTGGACAGTTAGATATACAGAAAGTAACTGAACAGAAAACACAAAAGCACAAAGGAATTACGTGGTTTAAATTCTTTAGGACAACTACCACAAAGCTTACGCGGGCTTTGCAACCGTACAGATAAGTTTGCGGGTACTTATCAACCTTTCTACTCAATTTCGGGAAGAGCAGGATCCTAACAACCTTTTTAGGGGATGTGTATAAGGGTGGGTTTTCCAACTGCTAGCTCTAACAAAGAAGTGAGCTAGGATCTAAGCTTGAACGAATGAAGACTCAAACTAAGATCGAAAACACCAAGACAGATTCTAACTCTCTATGAACTCTCAGCTGGTGATGTTCTTAGAAAGAGAATAATTGCAGTTTAGCTTGTGTGCAGTATATCGTCGTTCTTTCGCTCTTCTGTCTCTCGTCTTGATGAATGAATGAATGCCTCTATTTATAGGCGGTGAGAATCAACTAGCCGTTGGAAGAGCCGTTGATCTCTATTCTGTGAAAGCGATGGCTTGTCTCTCATCTCTGCAGATTTTTCCAATTTGACAACTGTGAACTTCTGCTTTTCTTCTGAGACAACCTTGTGTTGGGCCAAATGAGGTAATGACAGAACGTCAAACCTTCACGTGACTTCCTTTTTGAAATTCAACTTTCAACCTTTGTCTTTCAACATTGGTTAGTCGGTTGAGACGTTTGATCTTCATCCGAATGGTCTTCAGCTGATGTTCCATCTGATCGCTACCTTCATCTGACATTCTGTCTGAAGAAGAACAGTTGAACCCTCAGCTGCCTTGAACTTCATGTTGTCGATTTATCAGATTGAGTCCTGCAACTGATGTTCCATCTGATCAGGTGGATTGTCACATCTGACGAGCAGTTGATTACTCAGATGTTTTCTTTCATCCGATGATCTATATCCGATCAGTTGGCTTGAACGCTTAGTTGTCTTTCTTACATCTGATGTTCCATCCGAGTTCCCATCTGAAGTTCTATCCAAGTATAGCCATGTTGCCGTCTTCAGCTGGAGTCCTGTAAAGATAAAATCTGAACATGGCTCAAACAGCGAGCCTAAATACTAACATTAGGATATGGCAACATCTACTCGATTGGGGTCAGATGGGTTTGGAATCAATCAAAACTTTACTAAATTCTCCAACAGGAATATACTCGGATACCTAAAGAATGTTTATTGAAAGTGATAAAATTTATTAATTTGCTTTCAAGATCTCATTTCAAACTCAACGAAGTAAGTTTATTAAGTAAGAGTCGAGAGGAAATCATAATAAAGTGTCGAGCACGAAACTCATTAATTAAATATCGGAGTTGTAAGAGTTTAAAACACGATTAAGTATCGGTGTTGTAGCGGAGAATTACATTAGGTCTTAAAGTTATATGTATGAAGACATATAAGCCAAGCTTAAACAGACTCGACTCTCGAGATAACGAACGCCACCAAGCACACTGCACCATCATCATCCGAGCTAACCTGCACATTTTAGAAATAATATGCAGGGCTGAGTACTTCGTACTTAATGGGCACATGCCAAAATAAATTTAGAGCTTGCTCGATAGAGCTATAAATTGAACTTGCCTTTCTTGCTGCATCGCAAGTGTTAGAGTTATAAAACAGTTAACTTGTGCATGCAAGAAAAATCATTTCACTTTTGAAAATATCTGCGCAGACAATAATATATAACAAATGTATGTACCAGTTATACCATCAAATATGGGTGTGGAGAAGTAGGTCTCCTTCTCAAACACCATGGCCGGCTCACCCAAAGGGAAGCACACGATCACCTCTATGTGTACACAAAAATCCTGTCTCACACAGGACCGAATTCGTTCTTTTCAAGTAGATGGCAACATACATAAAAACTCAAACATTGACAAGTCAACATAATACGATTATCATAATATCTTATCATATCGCATTCATTGATTTGTTTCGGTTAGAAAGTCCACCTGTCATCTAGTGGTTTGCTCGGAATACCTCTTTTCTTCTCGCTCCTTATTTCTGGACTCCACCTGTCACAGCCCCAAATCCCAAGGGACGGCAGAAGCCGGGGTGCGACTGGAATTGGATTAAAGAAGCGGGGAAGAAAGGGGATGAATGATTAAACAGACATAAAAGATAGCATAATTTCTATGTACAAGCCTTTATTAACGAAAGGAAAGAGTTGATCTCAAAGGATCACTCGAAACAAGACCTTAAAAGATTCTAAGTTATAAGTACAAAACTTAAACTCAAAAGTGATATTCATAATTACATAAGTGAGTCTAGAGTTTGGCAGCGGAATTTGTAATCTATAGACTACAGTCTTCCCTATCGACAACTCTTAACTCAACCGTCACCGCTCCCGTCGCTTCAACCTGCACATTTAGAAAATATATGCAGGGCTAAGTACAATAGTACTTAGTGGGCACGTTGCCGAAAACATAATCATAAGTATAGATAAAACAGGCATTTCATATCTGTAGCGCACTGGGGTTTTTCTTTTTAAGAGCCCGTGCCTACTAAACATTTTCGTTCTCATTTTCATTTTCATAAAGGTTAGCTCTGCAGAGCATTTTTCATAGATGTTACGTTCAAATATTGAACAGTCATAATTCACCGTGGCTGGCTACCCCTCAACAGGATACCACATACACCACAGGCTACAAAGTGCACTAACTTTGGATAGCTAGTCTAAAAGTCCGATCGTTTAGTTAACACCTAATGGTTAACTCATAATTCTGGAAAGCACGATGGCTAACTCAGAAAGGTACAAGAAAACTCACATAAAACACAAAACAGTTTATGCCTGATTATCCCTTTGAAACCACAGTAATCAAAGCTCATAAAGAATCACTTTCGATTTGTGGAAAAACCCACATTTTATTTATTATATAATAGAAAGCCCATCTTAAAGATTACAGAACTTCTAATCGAGCTTCCGTTCTTCAATCTTCCGTCCTATCCTTGTGCTGACTTCCTCCTTCATTGTACATAATCATACTTTGATAAGTCGTCGATACGATAAAAGAAAATGGAAATCGAAAACGAAATCGAATTAGTCTTTTAAGCTTTTAAGGCATTTGCACGCTAAACTAGATTCTTTTAGTTAAACGGGAACGAGACTCGAACACATCTCGTTTAGAACTCATCTGGTTCCTTACTCGACACTTATGTCGGTAAAAACTAAAGTCGATAGCTTACAACGACTTATAAGATCAAACGGAAACAAGTTGAAAAGAATTCAACTTAAGAATCTATGTTTTAGAAATTACTGTTCAGATCAGTAAGTTTGTACAGAACAGAGGATTGAAAAACAGGGGACTAATCTTATACCAAAAGAAAGGTACGGGTGTCTAGTTTACTCTCCAATTTACGGATCTCAATTCCGATAAACGAGCTAAAAGATATGATAGTTTTCGTGAAGGGTCGCAAAAACTGCCGAGTGGAACCCTAATGCTCGATAAAATCGACGCACGGTTTTCGAGGTTCGTTTTATGCTATCGTACTTAAATTCTCACAAAATTTATACATCAAGGCAGTCAACACGCACTAACATACGTGAAGAACTCCTTTCCATTCCTCGTCTATAAGCACGACGTTTAAAACCTCGTCTCTTCAACTATGCAATTACTATACCAAAAGAATTCCAACTTCTCGTTTCTACTTCTCATTCATAACTATAACTTATCATTTCATAACTCGGATGAACAAGTCGTTAACTACAAACTCATTCATTTAACAATAACGATCATTAATATCCAATTATTTTCCTTATTCGTCTTTTCAAACAATACTTAGGTTCAATTCTTTGTCTCTTATGAAAAATCCAACGTTATTAGAATTCATTCTAACTTTCCGAAATCGATCATCATCTATCACGATTCATTAACACGTAATTTACATCCTCATATCATCATCTATTCTCGACTTATCGTCGATCGTTCGTCTCTTAACGAAAATTCTTCGTTCTCCGTTTTCGTTCAAATTTTACGACAACGATTATCATCTAACGAGCATTACTAACATGCGAATCATATTATCAAAACATTAACGAGCTCTAACTTATCGACACGTCTTCGTCTCTTACATTTTTTCGTTTTATTTTCAGAAAAATCTCAATTAAATATATGATCATTCTCATGCATCATATATCTCATTTCCATTAAACAATCGAGCATATCATAACATTTACTATCCTAAATCGACCCTTCTTCGTCTCTTAGGTTTCGAATTTTATTTTTAGAAAATTCTAAAATAATTCATAGAGTCAATTAATATCATGAAGAACTCTAATCTATCGATCAATTGTTAAAGAAAACGAGCTACGATCAAAACCCCCAAAATTCATAAAATTTCGGTAAGAACCCTAGGACAAGGAGGTGTGATTTTCTTCATGATTCAATCCGTAGAACTCGATTCTAAACATCCTAGAACATGATTCGATTACAAGACAACATGCTTCTTACTCTCTTCATTTTCGAAAAAAATAAAAATGATGGAACAAGGATTTGTTCGGTTCAAATGGTAGATGAAGTTCTTACCTTTCGTAATATGGATTCGGAATTGGAAATGATCGGTAGATGCAAGAGTTAAGCACTTGAGGAAAGCTTGGAGTTGAAGCTTTAATGGTGGAAGATGAGAGAAAAATGAGAGAGAAAGAGAGAGTGTGGTTGGCGGTATTGAGAGAGAAGGAGAGAGGGATGGTGAGTCATTGATGTTAGTCATAAAGTAAAGAAATATCCTACAAAGGTGTAGTGACTCGCTAAGACATGTTTGGCGAGGAATTATTTGACGAAAAATCTCGTTTCCGGCTCTTAAACGTCGATTTAAAAGTCGAGAAATACTTTCCTAGATAGTTACGGATTCGACGAAATCTAATTCGTCCGTTAGATTGGAAATAATTTACGTACTTGGAAAACCTAATTTGTTTTTCAAAATCCGAGAAAAAGTCGGGACATCACAGTCCAAAATTTCGCCCGGAAAATCATAAAAACTAACTTTCTCCGGTGAACTCGTATCGAAGAAAAAGTGAATGTAAATTCTGACGGAATTTAATTCTGAGCTTTCGGATGAAATTTCTATCGGACGCGAAAACCCTAATACAGTAGTCGTTCGTCCGATTTTTGGAAATTATTTTCGGAAACAAATTTCACCGAAAATCTTATAATTTAATTTCATGATCTTAGGCGTGCAAAGCTATAATTATTAATAACTTTTATTTTTAAAGACAGTAGAAATTTTCGGGGTATTACATCCTAACCCCCTTACGAAAAATTTCGTCCCAAAATTTGCTTATCTTCTTTAAACGGTCCGGGGCACCTCTTTCTCAACTCTTCTTTGAACTCTCAGGTGGCTTCCTCTTGCCCGTGATGATCTTATAACACTTTTACTAATCGTATCGACTCACTTCTTAACTTTCACGCTTTTCGATCCAAGATCGATTGCGGTCTTTCTTCATAACTTAAGTCAGTTCCAAGAACAACGTTGTTGGGAAATTTAGTAAAGTTTTGATTGATTCCAAAACCAACTGACCCCAACCCAGTAGATGTTGCCATATCCTAATGTTAGTATTTAGGCTCGCTGTTTGAGCAATGTTCAGATTTTATCTTTACAGGACTCTAGCTGAAGACGGCAACATGGTTTACTTGGATAGAACTACAGATGGAAATTCGGATGTGGAACATCAGATGTAAGAAAGACAATTGAGCATTCAAGCCAACTGTTCGGATGTGGAACATCAGATTTGCAGGACTTAATCTGATAAATCGACAACATGAAGTTCAAGGCAGCTGAGGGTTCAACTATTCCTCTTCAGACAGAATGTCAGATGAAGGTAGCAATCAGATGGAACATCAGCTGAAGACCACTCGGATGAAGATCAATCGTCTCAACCGACTAACAAATGGTGAAAGACAAAGGTTGAAATTTGAATTTCAAATCGGAAGTCACGTGAAGGTTTGACGTTGTGTCATTACCTCATTTGGCCCAACACAAGGTTGTCTCAGAAGAAAAGCAGAAGTTCACAGTTGCCAAATCGGAAAAATCTGCAGAGATGAGAGACAAGCCATCGCTTTCACAGAACAGAGATCAACGGTTCTTCCAACGGCTAGTTGATCCTCACCGTCTATAAATAGAGGCATTCATTCATTTATCAAGACAAGAGACAGAAGAGCGAAAGAACGACTTTATACTGCGCACAAGCTAAACTGCAATTATTCTCTTTCTAAGAACATCACCAGCTGAGAGTTCATAGAGAGTTAGAATCTGTCTTGGTGTTTTCGATCTTAGTTTGAGTCTTCATTCGTTCAAGCTTAGATCCTAGCTCACTTCTTTGTTAGAGCTAGTAGTTGGAAAACCCACCCTTATACACATCCCCTAAAAAGGTTGTTAGGATCCTGCTCTTCCCGAAATTGAGTAAAAAGGTTGATAAGTACCCACAAACTTATCTGTACGGTTGCAAAGCCCGCGTAAGCTTTGTGGTAGCTGTCCTAAAGAATTTGGACTGAGTTGTATGGACTCACAACTCTCCGTGGACGTAGGAGTTCTCTCCGAACCACGTAATTCCTTTGTGTTGTGTTTTCTGTTCAGTTTCTTTCTGCATATCTAACTGTCCAACTAACCAGCACTCAAAACTGCATCTTTACATTTCAACAGATTTGGTTGTTGACCGACCTTGCATCTGAAGCGTGAGTTGTTTTATACGAGTTGTTTTTGTATCCACCACATTCCGTATAGCACCACTCTTCCAACTGAGTTTTCTTAGTCAGTTGTGATTCCCGCGGAGTCTTCTTACTCAGTTGTGGTAATTTTTGGGGGTTGTTTCTAAAATTCCTATCTGGTGTATTCCCCCCTCCCCCCACCATACACCAGAACTCGTATCGGGACCATCAAGTGGTATCAGAGCAGTGGTTCACAAGACCGCTATCTCTGTTTCACGAGGTGTGAATCGAGGTGTTTTTCTTCAGTGGTCAACTGAATAGATCTTTTTACGCTAGTGCATTTCTGCTTGCATTTGTCGTCTGTTCATTGTGTGCAGATGGATGTTAAAGACAGGATTGTTGTCATGTTCTCAGTTGTGAACTATACATCCTGGAAAACTCAGATGAAGAAGATTCTACTGTCCAAGCATCATCGAATGCAACAAGTGATTACATCCGGACCGATCACCATCATGGAAAAAGTCATTCTCACTCCTACAAATCCCAATGATGGGGATGCAACTGAGGTGATAGTCGAGAAGAAGCCAGAAGATTTTACTCCTGAGGAAGCAAAAGTGAGCCAGCTGGATATCTGGGCTCAGAGCACTATCATGTCCATAGTTGGACAAGACTATCTTTCATGGATAGAAGAGTGCAACACAGCTAAGGAGATGTGGGACATTTTGGCATCTCTTAGTGAAGGGAATGATGAAACCAAGGAGAACAAGTTCTCCCATGCTTGTCAAGATTTTGACAATTTCTGTCTAAAAGTCGATGAAACCATTGATCAGTTGGAGCTTCGGTTCATGGATATCATTCGAACGATTCAGTATATCCGACGAGGAAAATATACTTTGAGAGATCAATCTCAAAGTATTACAAGCCCTACCAGCTGAGTGGGACACCTTCACCAACATTTATGAAAGCCGAGCTGATCTTGGAGAGATGGGAACTGACAGACTGTTCTCAGTTCTGAAAGGAAACGAGTACAAGGTGAACCGACGAAGATCAACTCAGTCCTCGGTGCAGACGAGTCGACATGAGGATGTTGGTTCCGGAACAAAGACAGTAGCACTTCGAGCCGACTATTCCAAGCCGCGAACATCAAGGGCAATAAGATCTGCGGACACAGCTTCGAAGGAGCCGAGCAGAGAAGAGCTGCAACAGAGTATTGCCGCCATGTCAAAGAAGTTGGCTGACATGGATGCTCGGTTCGGAAAATACAAGCGGTTCTATAAATCCAACCGAACTCGAGATAACTCAAAGCCTGTGAACAACGGTTGCTTTGTATGCGGCAAAGAGGGACACTTCAAAGTTGATTGTCCAGATCTTTCGAAGAAAGATAGAGATGCGTTGAGGGCCAAGCAAAATGAAAAGAACAAGGCCATGGTTGCAGAAGAAGCAACTGATGACATGGACATCTTCACCAACACCGAAGATGAGGATGAGCTGACTTCCACCAACAACTCTATCGGACAGGATCAATGTCTCATGGCATTTGGAACCGACCAGGATGATGCTGAGGTACATTCTAGTCCAATTAATTTAAATTCTTCCAATGCTACTAACATGCAGGAAACATTAGATGAAGAGTTGGAACCCTTTTGAGGTGACTTCCTAGAACTCAGTGAGGAATTGCGTCAGCAATCGGTTGAGTTTAAGAATCTTCAAGAATAGTTTGCCAGACTTGAAGAATCCTTAACTGAAAAGCATGATGTGATCAAAAATCAAATCGAAGAGATTGATGATCTCAAAAGTCAACTGAATGTGGCCAACCAAACTAAGGCTCCAACCGATGAGGATTTGAAGGAGCAGATCAAGGAGCAGCATGAGCAGTTGAACAAGCAAGAGGCACAGATCGACCAGCTGATGAAGATGTCAGACGCACAGACCGAGCATATAGCTGTTCTTCTCAAGAATCTACAAACTGAGAAGGACAACCTGATAAAGCTGTATCAATCATCCAAAATCATCAAGAATCTTATCAGTTACCGACGACAAATGGATGACATGTCTGGACTCGGCTAGGACATGGTCAAGGACACTGGAATTCCACCCGCAACTTTTATCAAGGCTGTGGATGTCACGGTTGCCAAACCAAATACTGTTGAGTCTGCAACTCCCCAATTTAATCCAACCTCCACGTCACAGCAAGTACCTATAGCACAACATGCTAAGGGAACTGCAGATGAGAAAGGAAAAGGAGTTGTGGTTGGAGAATTGAAGAATCCATCGGT
>JANLIY010000749.1:0-24836 GCA_029490685.1 Schizonepeta tenuifolia
AATTGGATACATCATAATAAAGGAGCTTCAGGTGGTTTTGGATCTAAAAATTTATATTGCTCAAGAAAAATGCAAGTTCGGGAGCTACGCACCAAATGAGCTTCAAATGAGCTTTTCACGGTGCAAACACGATTTGGTAGGTATTTTGATGAGATCGAACCCGTTCATGGAAACTTTTACATTGGATACATCATAATAAAGGAGCTTCAGGTGGTTTTGGATCTAAAAATTTATATTGCTTAAGAAAAATGCAAGTTCGGGAGCTACGCATGAAATGAGTTTCAAATGAGCTATTCACGGTGCAAACACGATTTGGTAGGTATTTTGATGAGATCGAACCCGTTCATGGAAACTTTTACATTGGATACATCATAATAAAGGAGCTTCAGGTGGTTTTGGATCTAAAAATTTATATTGCTCAAGAAAAATGCAAGTTCGGGAGCTACGCACCAAATGAGCTTCAAATGAGCTTTTCACGGTGCAAACACGATTTGGTAGGTATTTTGATGAGATCGAACCCGTTCATGGAAACTTTTACATTGGATACATCATAATAAAGGAGCTTCAGGTGGTTTTGGATCTAAAAATTTATATTGCTCAAGAAAAATGCAAGTTCGGGAGCTACGCACCAAATGAGCTTCAAATGAGCTTTTCACGGTGCAAACACGATTTGGTAGGTATTTTGATGAGATCGAACCCGTTCATGGAAACTTTTACATTGGATACATCATAATAAAGGAGTTTCTGGTAGTTTTGGATCCTAAAAAATTTATATTGCTCGAGAAAAATGCAAGTTCGGGAGCTACGCACGAAATGAGCTTCAAATGAGCTTTTCACGGTGCAAACACGATTTGGTAGGTATTTTGATGAGATCGAACCCGTTCATGGAAACTTTTACATTGGATACATCATAATAAAGGAGTTTCTGGTAGTTTTGGATCTAAAAAATTTATATTGCTCGAGAAAAATGCAAGTCTGGGAGCTACGCACGAAATGAGCTTCAAATGAGCTTTTCACGGTGCAAACACGATTTGGTAGGTATTTTGATGAGATCGAACCCATTCATGGAAACTTTTACATTGGATACATCATAATAAAGGAGTTTCAGGTGGTTTTGGATCTAAAAATTTATATTGCTCGAGAAAAATGCAAGTTCGGGAGCTACGCACCAAATGAGCTTCAAATGAGCTTTTCACGGTGCAAACACGATTTGGTAGGTATTTTGATGAGATCGAACCATTTCATGGAAACTTTTACATTGGATACATCATAATAAAGGAGCTTCAGGTGGTTTTGGATCTAAAAATTTATATTGCTCAAGAAAAATGCAAGTTCGGGAGCTACGCACCAAATGAGCTTCAAATGAGCTTTTCACGGTGCAAACACGATTTGGTAGGTATTTTGATGAGATCGAACCCGTTCATGGAAACTTTTACATTGGATACATCATAATAAAGGAGCTTCAGGTGGTTTTGGATCTAAAAATTTATATTGCTCTAAGAAAAATGCAAGTTCGGGAGCTACGCACGAAATGAGCTTCAAATGAGCTATTCACGGTGCAAACACGATTTGGTAGGTATTTTGATGAGATCGAACCCATTCATTGGAAACTTTTACATTGGATACATCATAATAAAGGAGCTTCAGGTGGTTTTGGATCTAAAAATTTATATTGCTCGAGAAAAATGCAAGTTCGGGAGCTACGCACCAAATGAGCTTCAAATGAGCTTTTCACGGTGCAAACACGATTTGGTAGGTATTTTGATGAGATCGAACCCATTTCATGGAAACTTTTACATTGGATACATCATAATAAAGGAGCTTCAGGTGGTTTTGGATCTAAAAATTTATATTGCTCAAGAAAAATGCAAGTTCGGGAGCTACGCACCAAATGAGCTTCAAATGAGCTTTTCACGGTGCAAACACGATTTGGTAGGTATTTTGATGAGATCGAACCATTTCATGGAAACTTTTACATTGGATATATCATAATAAAGGAGCTTCAGGTGGTTTTGGATCTAAAAATTTATATTGCTCAAGAAAAATGCAAGTTCGTGAGCTACGCACCAAATGAGCTTCAAATGAGCTTTTCACGGTGCAAACACGATTTGGTAGGTATTTTGATGAGATCGAACCCATTCTTGGAAACTTTTACATTGGATACATCATAATAAAGGAGTTTCAGGTGGTTTTGGATCTAAAAATTTATATTGCTCGAGAAAAATGCAAGTTCGGGAGCTACGCACCAAATGAGCTTCAAATGAGCTTTTCACGGTGCAAACACGATTTGGTAGGTATTTTGATGAGATCGAACCATTTCATGGAAACTTTTACATTGGATACATCATAATAAAGGAGCTTCAGGTGGTTTTGGATCTAAAAATTTATATTGCTCAAGAAAAATGCAAGTTCGGGAGCTACGCACCAAATGAGCTTCAAATGAGCTTTTCACGGTGCAAACACGATTTGGTAGGTATTTTGATGAGATCGAACCCGTTCATGGAAACTTTTACATTGGATACATCATAATAAAGGAGCTTCAGGTGGTTTTGGATCTAAAAATTTATATTGCTCTAAGAAAAATGCAAGTTCGGGAGCTACGCACTGAAATGAGCTTCAAATGAGCTATTCACGGTGCAAACACGATTTGGTAGGTATTTTGATGAGATCGAACCCGTTCATGGAAACTTTTACATTGGATACATCATAATAAAGGAGCTTCAGGTGGTTTTGGATCTAAAAATTTATATTGCTCAAGAAAAATGCAAGTTCGGGAGCTACGCACCAAATGAGCTTCAAATGAGCTTTTCACGGTGCAAACACGATTTGGTAGGTATTTTGATGAGATCGAACCCGTTCATGGAAACTTTTACATTGGATACATCATAATAAAGGAGCTTCAGGTGGTTTTGGATCTAAAAATTTATATTGCTTAAGAAAAATGCAAGTTCGGGAGCTACGCACTGAAATGAGCTTTCAAATGAGCTTTTCACGGTGCAAACACGATTTGGTAGGTATTTTGATGAGATCGAACCATTTCATGGAAACTTTTACATTGGATACATCATAATAAAGGAGCTTCAGGTGGTTTTGGATCTAAAAATTTATATTGCTCCAGAAAAATGCAAGTTCGGGAGCTACGCACCAAATGAGCTTCAAATGAGCTTTTCACGGTGCAAACACGATTTGGTAGGTATTTTGATGAGATCGAACCATTTCATGGAAACTTTTACATTGGATACATCATAATAAAGGAGCTTCAGGTGGTTTTGGATCTAAAAATTTATATTGCTCCAGAAAAATGCAAGTTCGGGAGCTACGCACCAAATGAGCTTCAAATGAGCTTTTCACGGTGCAAACACGATTTGGTAGGTATTTTGATGAGATCGAACCCGTTCATGGAAACTTTTACATTGGATACATCATAATAAAGGAGTTTCAGGTTGTTTTGGATCTAAAAATTTATATTGCTCGAGAAAAATGCAAGTTCGGGAGCTACGCACCAAATGAGCTTCAAATGAGCTTTTCACGGTGCAAACACGATTTGGTAGGTATTTTGATGAGATCGAACCATTTCATGGAAACTTTTACATTGGATACATCATAATAAAGGAGCTTCAGGTGGTTTTGGATCTAAAAATTTATATTGCTCAAGAAAAATGCAAGTTCGTGAGCTACGCACCAAATGAGCTTCAAATGAGCTTTTCACGGTGCAAACACGATTTGGTAGGTATTTTGATGAGATCGAACTCATTCTTGGAAACTTTTACATTGGATACATCATAATAAAGGAGTTTCAGGTGGTTTTGGATCCTAAAAAATTTATATTGCTCGAGAAAAATGCAAGTTCGGGAGCTACGCACGAAATGAGCTTCAAATGAGCTTTTCACGGTGCAAACACGATTTGGTAGGTATTTTGATGAGATTCGAACCCCTTCATGGAAACTTTTACATTAGATACATCATAATAAAGGAGCTTCAGGTGGTTTTGGATCTAAAAATTTATATTAGCTCAAGAAAAATGCAAGTTCGGGAGCTACGCACGAAATGAGCTTCAAATGAGCTTTTCACGGTGCAAACACGATTTGGTAGGTATTTTGATGAGATCGAACCATTTCATGGAAACTTTTACATTGGATACATCATAATAAAGGAGCTTCAGGTGGTTTTGGATCTAAAAATTTATATTGCTCCAGAAAAATGCAAGTTCGGGAGCTACGCACCAAATGAGCTTCAAATGAGCTTTTCACGGTGCAAACACGATTTGGTAGGTATTTTAATGAGATCGAACCCATTCTTGGAAACTTTTACATTGGATACATCATAATAAAGGAGTTTCAGGTTGTTTTGGATCTAAAAATTTATATTGCTCGAGAAAAATGCAAGTTCGGGAGCTACGCACCAAATGAGCTTGAAATGAGCTTTTCACGGTGCAAACACGATTTGGTAGGTATTTTGATGAGATCGAACCATTTCATGGAAACTTTTACATTGGATACATCATAATAAAGGAGCTTCAGGTGGTTTTGGATCTAAAAATTTATATTGCTCAAGAAAAATGCAAGTTCGTGAGCTACGCACCAAATGAGCTTCAAATGAGCTTTTCACGGTGCAAACACGATTTGGTAGGTATTTTGATGAGATCGAACTCATTCTTGGAAACTTTTACATTGGATACATCATAATAAAGGAGTTTCAGGTGGTTTTGGATCCTAAAAATTTATATTGCTCGAGAAAAATGCAAGTCTGGGAGCTACGCACGAAATGAGCTTCAAATGAGCTTTTCACGGTGCAAACACGATTTGGTAGGTATTTTGATGAGATTCGAACCCCTTCATGGAAACTTTTACATTAGATACATCATAATAAAGGAGCTTCAGGTGGTTTTGGATCTAAAAATTTATATTACTCAAGAAAAATGCAAGTTCGGGAGCTACGCACGAAATGAGCTTCAAATGAGCTTTTCACGGTGCAAACACGATTTGGTAGGTATTTTGATGAGATCGAACCATTTCATGGAAACTTTTACATTGGATACATCATAATAAAGGAGCTTCAGGTGGTTTTGGATCTAAAAATTTATATTGCTACCAGAAAAATGCAAGTTCGGGAGCTACGCACCAAATGAGCTTCAAATGAGCTTTTCACGGTGCAAACACGATTTGGTAGGTATTTTGATGAGATCGAACCCGTTCATGGAAACTTTTACATTGGATACATCATAATAAAGGAGCTTCAGGTGGTTTTGGATCTAAAAATTTATATTGCTTAAGAAAAATGCAAGTTCGGGAGCTACGCATGAAATGAGTTTCAAATGAGCTATTCACGGTGCAAACACGATTTGGTAGGTATTTTGATGAGATCGAACCCGTTCATGGAAACTTTTACATTGGATACATCATAATAAAGGAGCTTCAGGTGGTTTTGGATCTAAAAATTTATATTACTCAAGAAAAATGCAAGTTCGGGAGCTACGCACCAAATGAGCTTCAAATGAGCTTTTCACGGTGCAAACACGATTTGGTAGGTATTTTGATGAGATCGAACCATTTCATGGAAACTTTTACATTGGATACATCATAATAAAGGAGCTTCAGGTGGTTTTGGATCTAAAAATTTATATTGCTCAAGAAAAATGCAAGTTCGGGAGCTACGCACCAAATGAGCTTCAAATGAGCTTTTCACGGTGCAAACACGATTTGGTAGGTATTTTGATGAGATCGAACCATTTCATGGAAACTTTTACATTGGATACATCATAATAAAGGAGCTTCAGGTGGTTTTGGATCTAAAAATTTATATTGCTCAAGAAAAATGCAAGTTCGTGAGCTACGCACCACATGAGCTTCAAATGAGCTTTTCACGGTGCAAACACGATTTGGTAGGTATTTTGATGAGATCGAACCCATTCATTGGAAACTTTTACATTGGATACATCATAATAAAGGAGTTTCAGGTGGTTTTGGATCTAAAAATTTATATTGCTCGAGAAAAATGCAAGTTCGGGAGCTACGCACCAAATGAGCTTCAAATGAGCTTTTCACGGTGCAAACACGATTTGGTAGGTATTTTGATGAGATCGAACCCGTTCATGGAAACTTTTACATTGGATACATCATAATAAAGGAGCTTCAGGTGGTTTTGGATCTAAAAATTTATATTGCTCAAGAAAAATGCAAGTTCGGGAGCTACGCACCAAATGAGCTTCAAATGAGCTTTTCACGGTGCAAACACGATTTGGTAGGTATTTTGATGAGATCGAACCCGTTCATGGAAACTTTTACATTGGATACATCATAATAAAGGAGTTTCTGGTAGTTTTGGATCCTAAAAAATTTATATTGCTCGAGAAAAATGCAAGTTCGGGAGCTACGCACGAAATGAGCTTCAAATGAGCTTTTCACGGTGCAAACACGATTTGGTAGGTATTTTGATGAGATCGAACCCGTTCATGGAAACTTTTACATTGGATACATCATAATAAAGGAGTTTCTGGTAGTTTTGGATCCTAAAAAATTTATATTGCTCGAGAAAAATGCAAGTCTGGGAGCTACGCACGAAATGAGCTTCAAATGAGCTTTTCACGGTGCAAACACGATTTGGTAGGTATTTTGATGAGATCGAACCCATTCATTGGAAACTTTTACATTGGATACATCATAATAAAGGAGTTTCAGGTGGTTTTGGATCTAAAAATTTATATTGCTCGAGAAAAATGCAAGTTCGGGAGCTACGCACCAAATGAGCTTCAAATGAGCTTTTCACGGTGCAAACACGATTTGGTAGGTATTTTGATGAGATCGAACCATTTCATGGAAACTTTTACATTGGATACATCATAATAAAGGAGCTTCAGGTGGTTTTGGATCTAAAAATTTATATTGCTCAAGAAAAATGCAAGTTCGGGAGCTACGCACCAAATGAGCTTCAAATGAGCTTTTCACGGTGCAAACACGATTTGGTAGGTATTTTGATGAGATCGAACCCGTTCATGGAAACTTTTACATTGGATACATCATAATAAAGGAGCTTCAGGTGGTTTTGGATCTAAAAATTTATATTGCTTAAGAAAAATGCAAGTTCGGGAGCTACGCACTGAAATGAGCTTTCAAATGAGCTATTCACGGTGCAAACACGATTTGGTAGGTATTTTGATGAGATCGAACCCATTCATTGGAAACTTTTACATTGGATACATCATAATAAAGGAGCTTCAGGTGGTTTTGGATCTAAAAATTTATATTGCTCGAGAAAAATGCAAGTTCGGGAGCTACGCACCAAATGAGCTTCAAATGAGCTTTTCACGGTGCAAACACGATTTGGTAGGTATTTTGATGAGATCGAACCATTTCATGGTAACTTTTACATTGGATACATCATAATAAAGGAGCTTCAGGTGGTTTTGGATCTAAAAATTTATATTGCTCAAGAAAAATGCAAGTTCGGGAGCTACGCACCAAATGAGCTTCAAATGAGCTTTTCACGGTGCAAACACGATTTGGTAGGTATTTTGATGAGATCGAACCATTTCATGGAAACTTTTACATTGGATACTATCATAATAAAGGAGCTTCAGGTGGTTTTGGATCTAAAAATTTATATTGCTCAAGAAAAATGCAAGTTCGTGAGCTACGCACCAAATGAGCTTCAAATGAGCTTTTCACGGTGCAAACACGATTTGGTAGGTATTTTGATGAGATCGAACCCATTCTTGGAAACTTTTACATTGGATACATCATAATAAAGGAGTTTCAGGTGGTTTTGGATCTAAAAATTTATATTGCTCGAGAAAAATGCAAGTTCGGGAGCTACGCACCAAATGAGCTTCAAATGAGCTTTTCACGGTGCAAACACGATTTGGTAGGTATTTTGATGAGATCGAACCATTTCATGGAAACTTTTACATTGGATACATCATAATAAAGGAGCTTCAGGTGGTTTTGGATCTAAAAATTTATATTGCTCAAGAAAAATGCAAGTTCGGGAGCTACGCACCAAATGAGCTTCAAATGAGCTTTTCACGGTGCAAACACGATTTGGTAGGTATTTTGATGAGATCGAACCCGTTCATGGAAACTTTTACATTGGATACATCATAATAAAGGAGTTTCTGGTAGTTTTGGACCTAAAAAATTTATATTGCTCGAGAAAAATGCAAGTTCGGGAGCTACGCACGAAATGAGCTTCAAATGAGCTTTTCACGGTGCAAACACGATTTGGTAGGTATTTTGATGAGATCGAACCCGTTCATGGAAACTTTTACATTGGATACATCATAATAAAGGAGCTTCAGGTGGTTTTGGATCTAAAAATTTATATTGCTTAAGAAAAATGCAAGTTCGGGAGCTACGCACTAAATGAGCTTCAAATGAGCTTTTCACGGTGCAAACACGATTTGGTAGGTATTTTGATGAGATCGAACCCATTCTTGGAAACTTTTACATTGGATACATCATAATAAAGGAGCTTCAGGTGGTTTTGGATCTAAAAATTTATATTGCTCGAGAAAAATGCAAGTTCGGGAGCTACGCACCAAATGAGCTTCAAATGAGCTTTTCACGGTGCAAACACGATTTGGTAGGTATTTTGATGAGATCGAACCATTTCATGGAAACTTTTACATTGGATACATCATAATAAAGGAGCTTCAGGTGGTTTTGGATCTAAAAATTTATATTGCTCAAGAAAAATGCAAGTTCGGGAGCTACGCACCAAATGAGCTTCAAATGAGCTTTTCACGGTGCAAACACGATTTGGTAGGTATTTTGATGAGATCGAACCCGTTCATGGAAACTTTTACATTGGATACATCATAATAAAGGAGTTTCTGGTAGTTTTGGATCCTAAAAAATTTATATTGCTCGAGAAAAATGCAAGTTCGGGAGCTACGCACGAAATGAGCTTCAAATGAGCTTTTCACGGTGCAAACACGATTTGGTAGGTATTTTGATGAGATCGAACCCGTTCATGGAAACTTTTACATTGGATACATCATAATAAAGGAGTTTCTGGTAGTTTTGGATCCTAAAAATTTATATTGCTCGAGAAAAATGCAAGTCTGGGAGCTACGCACGAAATGAGCTTCAAATGAGCTTTTCACGGTGCAAAAACGATTTGGTAGGTATTTTGATGAGATCGAACCCATTCTTGGAAACTTTTACATTGGATACATCATAATAAAGGAGTTTCAGGTGGTTTTGGATCTAAAAATTTATATTGCTCGAGAAAAATGCAAGTTCGGGAGCTACGCACCAAATGAGCTTCAAATGAGCTTTTCACGGTGCAAACACGATTTGGTAGGTATTTTGATGAGATCGAACCATTTCATGGAAACTTTTACATTGGATACATCATAATAAAGGAGCTTCAGGTGGTTTTGGATCTAAAAATTTATATTGCTCAAGAAAAATGCAAGTTCGGGAGCTACGCACCAAATGAGCTTCAAATGAGCTTTTCACGGTGCAAACACGATTTGGTAGGTATTTTGATGAGATCGAACCCGTTCATGGAAACTTTTACATTGGATACATCATAATAAAGGAGCTTCAGGTGGTTTTGGATCTAAAAATTTATATTGCTTAAGAAAAATGCAAGTTCGGGAGCTACGCATGAAATGAGTTTCAAATGAGCTATTCACGGTGCAAACACGATTTGGTAGGTATTTTGATGAGATCGAACCCATTCATTGGAAACTTTTACATTGGATACATCATAATAAAGGAGCTTCAGGTGGTTTTGGATCTAAAAATTTATATTGCTCGAGAAAAATGCAAGTTCGGGAGCTACGCACGAAATGAGCTTCAAATGAGCTTTTCACGGTGCAAACACGATTTGGTAGGTATTTTGATGAGATCGAACCCGTTCATGGAAACTTTTACATTGGATACATCATAATAAAGGAGCTTCAGGTGGTTTTGGATCTAAAAATTTATATTGCTCTAAGAAAAATGCAAGTTCGGGAGCTACGCACTAAATGAGCTTCAAATGAGCTTTTCACGGTGCAAACACGATTAGGTAGGTATTTTGATGAGATCGAACCCATTCATTGGAAACTTTTACATTGGATACATCATAATAAAGGAGCTTCAGGTGGTTTTGGATCTAAAAATTTATATTGCTTAAGAAAAATGCAAGTTCGGGAGCTACGCACGAAATGAGCTTCAAATGAGCTATTCACGGTGCAAACACGATTTGGTAGGTATTTTGATGAGATCGAACCCATTCTTGGAAACTTTTACATTGGATACATCATAATAAAGGAGCTTCAGGTGGTTTTGGATCTAAAAATTTATATTGCTCAAGAAAAATGCAAGTTCGGGAGCTACGCACCAAATGAGCTTCAAATGAGCTTTTCACGGTGCAAACACGATTTGGTAGGTATTTTGATGAGATCGAACCATTTCATGGAAACTTTTACATTGGATACATCATAATAAAGGAGCTTCAGGTGGTTTTGGATCTAAAAATTTATATTGCTCAAGAAAAATGCAAGTTCGTGAGCTACGCACCAAATGAGCTTCAAATGAGCTTTTCACGGTGCAAACACGATTTGGTAGGTATTTTGATGAGATCGAACCCATTCTTGGAAACTTTTACATTGGATACATCATAATAAAGGAGTTTCAGGTGGTTTTGGATCTAAAAATTTATATTGCTCGAGAAAAATGCAAGTTCGGGAGCTACGCACCAAATGAGCTTCAAATGAGCTTTTCACGGTGCAAACACGATTTGGTAGGTATTTTGATGAGATCGAACCATTTCATGGAAACTTTTACATTGGATACATCATAATAAAGGAGCTTCAGGTGGTTTTGGATCTAAAAATTTATATTGCTCAAGAAAAATGCAAGTTCGGGAGCTACGCACCAAATGAGCTTCAAATGAGCTTTTCACGGTGCAAACACGATTTGGTAGGTATTTTGATGAGATCGAACCCGTTCATGGAAACTTTTACATTGGATACATCATAATAAAGGAGCTTCAGGTGGTTTTGGATCTAAAAATTTATATTGCTTAAGAAAAATGCAAGTTCGGGAGCTACGCACTGAAATGAGCTTTCAAATGAGCTATTCACGGTGCAAACACGATTTGGTAGGTATTTTGATGAGATCGAACCCATTCATGGAAACTTTTACATTGGATACATCATAATAAAGGAGCTTCAGGTGGTTTTGGATCTAAAAATTTATATTGCTCAAGAAAAATGCAAGTTCGGGAGCTACGCACCAAATGAGCTTCAAATGAGCTTTTCACGGTGCAAACACGATTTGGTAGGTATTTTGATGAGATCGAACCATTTCATGGAAACTTTTACATTGGATACATCATAATAAAGGAGCTTCAGGTGGTTTTGGATCTAAAAATTTATATTGCTCAAGAAAAATGCAAGTTCGGGAGCTACGCACCAAATGAGCTTCAAATGAGCTTTTCACGGTGCAAACACGATTTGGTAGGTATTTTGATGAGATCGAACCCATTCTTGGAAACTTTTACATTGGATACATCATAATAAAGGAGTTTCAGGTGGTTTTGGATCTAAAAATTTATATTGCTCGAGAAAAATGCAAGTTCGGGAGCTACGCACCAAATGAGCTTCAAATGAGCTTTTCACGGTGCAAACACGATTTGGTAGGTATTTTGATGAGATCGAACCATTTCATGGAAACTTTTACATTGGATACATCATAATAAAGGAGCTTCAGGTGGTTTTGGATCTAAAAATTTATATTGCTCAAGAAAAATGCAAGTTCGGGAGCTACGCACCAAATGAGCTTCAAATGAGCTTTTCACGGTGCAAACACGATTTGGTAGGTATTTTGATGAGATCGAACCCGTTCATGGAAACTTTTACATTGGATACATCATAATAAAGGAGCTTCAGGTGGTTTTGGATCTAAAAATTTATATTGCTTAAGAAAAATGCAAGTTCGGGAGCTACGCATGAAATGAGTTTCAAATGAGCTATTCACGGTGCAAACACGATTTGGTAGGTATTTTGATGAGATCGAACCCATTCTTGGAAACTTTTACATTGGATACATCATAATAAAGGAGCTTCAGGTGGTTTTGGATCTAAAAATTTATATTGCTCGAGAAAAATGCAAGTTCGGGAGCTACGCACGAAATGAGCTTCAAATGAGCTTTTCACGGTGCAAACACGATTTGGTAGGTATTTTGATGAGATCGAACCCGTTCATGGAAACTTTTACATTGGATACATCATAATAAAGGAGCTTCAGGTGGTTTTGGATCTAAAAATTTATATTGCTCTAAGAAAAATGCAAGTTCGGGAGCTACGCACTAAATGAGCTTCAAATGAGCTTTTCACGGTGCAAACACGATTTGGTAGGTATTTTGATGAGATCGAACCCATTCATTGGAAACTTTTACATTGGATACATCATAATAAAGGAGCTTCAGGTGGTTTTGGATCTAAAAATTTATATTGCTCGAGAAAAATGCAAGTTCGGGAGCTACGCACCAAATGAGCTTCAAATGAGCTTTTCACGGTGCAAACACGATTTGGTAGGTATTTTGATGAGATCGAACCATTTCATGGAAACTTTTACATTGGATACATCATAATAAAGGAGCTTCAGGTGGTTTTGGATCTAAAAATTTATATTGCTCAAGAAAAATGCAAGTTCGGGAGCTACGCACCAAATGAGCTTCAAATGAGCTTTTCACGGTGCAAACACGATTTGGTAGGTATTTTGATGAGATCGAACCCGTTCATGGAAACTTTTACATTGGATACATCATAATAAAGGAGTTTCTGGTAGTTTTGGATCCTAAAAAATTTATATTGCTCGAGAAAAATGCAAGTTCGGGAGCTACGCACGAAATGAGCTTCAAATGAGCTTTTCACGGTGCAAACACGATTTGGTAGGTATTTTGATGAGATCGAACCCGTTCATGGAAACTTTTACATTGGATACATCATAATAAAGGAGTTTCTGGTAGTTTTGGATCCTAAAAAATTTATATTGCTCGAGAAAAATGCAAGTCTGGGAGCTACGCACGAAATGAGCTTCAAATGAGCTTTTCACGGTGCAAACACGATTTGGTAGGTATTTTGATGAGATCGAACCCATTCTTGGAAACTTTTACATTGGATACATCATAATAAAGGAGTTTCAGGTGGTTTTGGATCTAAAAATTTATATTGCTCGAGAAAAATGCAAGTTCGGGAGCTACGCACCAAATGAGCTTCAAATGAGCTTTTCACGGTGCAAACACGATTTGGTAGGTATTTTGATGAGATCGAACCATTTCATGGAAACTTTTACATTGGATACATCATAATAAAGGAGCTTCAGGTGGTTTTGGATCTAAAAATTTATATTGCTCAAGAAAAATGCAAGTTCGGGAGCTACGCACCAAATGAGCTTCAAATGAGCTTTTCACGGTGCAAACACGATTTGGTAGGTATTTTGATGAGATCGAACCATTTCATGGAAACTTTTACATTGGATACATCATAATAAAGGAGCTTCAGGTGGTTTTGGATCTAAAAATTTATATTGCTCAAGAAAAATGCAAGTTCGGGAGCTACGCACCAAATGAGCTTCAAATGAGCTTTTCACGGTGCAAACACGATTTGGTAGGTATTTTGATGAGATCGAACCCATTCATTGGAAACTTTTACATTGGATACATCATAATAAAGGAGTTTCAGGTGGTTTTGGATCTAAAAATTTATATTGCTCGAGAAAAATGCAAGTTCGGGAGCTACGCACCAAATGAGCTTCAAATGAGCTTTTCACGGTGCAAACACGATTTGGTAGGTATTTTGATGAGATCGAACCATTTCATGGAAACTTTTACATTGGATACATCATAATAAAGGAGCTTCAGGTGGTTTTGGATCTAAAAATTTATATTGCTCAAGAAAAATGCAAGTTCGGGAGCTACGCACCAAATGAGCTTCAAATGAGCTTTTCACGGTGCAAACACGATTTGGTAGGTATTTTGATGAGATCGAACCCGTTCATGGAAACTTTTACATTGGATACATCATAATAAAGGAGCTTCAGGTGGTTTTGGATCTAAAAATTTATATTGCTTAAGAAAAATGCAAGTTCGGGAGCTACGCACTGAAATGAGCTTCAAATGAGCTATTCACGGTGCAAACACGATTTGGTAGGTATTTTGATGAGATCGAACCCATTCTTGGAAACTTTTACATTGGATACATCATAATAAAGGAGCTTCAGGTGGTTTTGGATCTAAAAATTTATATTGCTCGAGAAAAATGCAAGTTCGGGAGCTACGCACCAAATGAGCTTCAAATGAGCTTTTCACGGTGCAAACACGATTTGGTAGGTATTTTGATGAGATCGAACCATTTCATGGTAAACTTTTACATTGGATACATCATAATAAAGGAGCTTCAGGTGGTTTTGGATCTAAAAATTTATATTGCTCAAGAAAAATGCAAGTTCGGGAGCTACGCACCAAATGAGCTTCAAATGAGCTTTTCACGGTGCAAACACGATTTGGTAGGTATTTTGATGAGATCGAACCATTTCATGGAAACTTTTACATTGGATACATCATAATAAAGGAGCTTCAGGTGGTTTTGGATCTAAAAATTTATATTGCTCAAGAAAAATGCAAGTTCGGGAGCTACGCACCAAATGAGCTTCAAATGAGCTTTTCACGGTGCAAACACGATTTGGTAGGTATTTTGATGAGATCGAACCCATTCTTGGAAACTTTTACATTGGATACATCATAATAAAGGAGTTTCAGGTGGTTTTGGATCTAAAAATTTATATTGCTCGAGAAAAATGCAAGTTCGGGAGCTACGCACCAAATGAGCTTCAAATGAGCTTTTCACGGTGCAAACACGATTTGGTAGGTATTTTGATGAGATCGAACCATTTCATGGAAACTTTTACATTGGATACATCATAATAAAGGAGCTTCAGGTGGTTTTGGATCTAAAAATTTATATTGCTCAAGAAAAATGCAAGTTCGGGAGCTACGCACCAAATGAGCTTCAAATGAGCTTTTCACGGTGCAAACACGATTTGGTAGGTATTTTGATGAGATCGAACCCGTTCATGGAAACTTTTACATTGGATACATCATAATAAAGGAGTTTCTGGTAGTTTTGGATCCTAAAAAATTTATATTGCTCGAGAAAAATGCAAGTTCGGGAGCTACGCACGAAATGAGCTTCAAATGAGCTTTTCACGGTGCAAACACGATTTGGTAGGTATTTTGATGAGATCGAACCCGTTCATGGAAACTTTTACATTGGATACATCATAATAAAGGAGCTTCAGGTGGTTTTGGATCTAAAAATTTATATTGCTCTAAGAAAAATGCAAGTTCGGGAGCTACGCACTAAATGAGCTTCAAATGAGCTTTTCACGGTGCAAACACGATTTGGTAGGTATTTTGATGAGATCGAACCCATTCATTGGAAACTTTTACATTGGATACATCATAATAAAGGAGCTTCAGGTGGTTTTGGATCTAAAAATTTATATTGCTCGAGAAAAATGCAAGTTCGGGAGCTACGCACCAAATGAGCTTCAAATGAGCTTTTCACGGTGCAAACACGATTTGGTAGGTATTTTGATGAGATCGAACCATTTCATGGAAACTTTTACATTGGATACATCATAATAAAGGAGCTTCATGTGGTTTTGGATCTAAAAATTTATATTGCTCAAGAAAAATGCAAGTTCGGGAGCTACGCACCAAATGAGCTTCAAATGAGCTTTTCACGGTGCAAACACGATTTGGTAGGTATTTTGATGAGATCGAACCCGTTCATGGAAACTTTTACATTGGATACATCATAATAAAGGAGTTTCTGGTAGTTTTGGATCTAAAAAATTTATATTGCTCGAGAAAAATGCAAGTTCGGGAGCTACGCACGAAATGAGCTTCAAATGAGCTTTTCACGGTGCAAACACGATTTGGTAGGTATTTTGATGAGATCGAACCCGTTCAAGGAAACTTTTACATTGGATACATCATAATAAAGGAGTTTCTGGTAGTTTTGGACCTAAAAAATTTATATTGCTCGAGAAAAATGCAAGTCTGGGAGCTACGCACGAAATGAGCTTCAAATGAGCTTTTCACGGTGCAAAAACGATTTGGTAGGTATTTTGATGAGATCGAACCCATTCTTGGAAACTTTTACATTGGATACATCATAATAAAGGAGTTTCAGGTGGTTTTGGATCTAAAAATTTATATTGCTCGAGAAAAATGCAAGTTCGGGAGCTACGCACCAAATGAGCTTCAAATGAGCTTTTCACGGTGCAAACACGATTTGGTAGGTATTTTGATGAGATCGAACCATTTCATGGAAACTTTTACATTGGATACATCATAATAAAGGAGCTTCAGGTGGTTTTGGATCTAAAAATTTATATTGCTCAAGAAAAATGCAAGTTCGGGAGCTACGCACGAAATGAGCTTCAAATGAGCTTTTCACGGTGCAAACACGATTTGGTAGGTATTTTGATGAGATCGAACCATTTCATGGAAACTTTTACATTGGATACATCATAATAAAGGAGCTTCAGGTGGTTTTGGATCTAAAAATTTATATTGCTCAAGAAAAATGCAAGTTCGGGAGCTACGCACCAAATGAGCTTCAAATGAGCTTTTCACGGTGCAAACACGATTTGGTAGGTATTTTGATGAGATCGAACCCATTCTTGGAAACTTTTACATTGGATACATCATAATAAAGGAGTTTCAGGTGGTTTTGGATCTAAAAATTTATATTGCTCGAGAAAAATGCAAGTTCGGGAGCTACGCACCAAATGAGCTTCAAATGAGCTTTTCACGGTGCAAACACGATTTGGTAGGTATTTTGATGAGATCGAACCATTTCATGGAAACTTTTACATTGGATACATCATAATAAAGGAGCTTCAGGTGGTTTTGGATCTAAAAATTTATATTGCTCAAGAAAAATGCAAGTTCGGGAGCTACGCACCAAATGAGCTTCAAATGAGCTTTTCACGGTGCAAACACGATTTGGTAGGTATTTTGATGAGATCGAACCCATTCTTGGAAACTTTTACATTGGATACATCATAATAAAGGAGTTTCAGGTGGTTTTGGATCTAAAAATTTATATTGCTCGAGAAAAATGCAAGTTCGGGAGCTACGCACCAAATGAGCTTCAAATGAGCTTTTCACGGTGCAAACACGATTTGGTAGGTATTTTGATGAGATCGAACCATTTCATGGAAACTTTTACATTGGATACATCATAATAAAGGAGCTTCAGGTGGTTTTGGATCTAAAAATTTATATTGCTCAAGAAAAATGCAAGTTCGGGAGCTACGCACCAAATGAGCTTCAAATGAGCTTTTCACGGTGCAAACACGATTTGGTAGGTATTTTGATGAGATCGAACCCGTTCATGGAAACTTTTACATTGGATACATCATAATAAAGGAGCTTCAGGTGGTTTTGGATCTAAAAATTTATATTGCTTAAGAAAAATGCAAGTTCGGGAGCTACGCACTGAAATGAGCTTCAAATGAGCTATTCACGGTGCAAACACGATTTGGTAGGTATTTTGATGAGATCGAACCCATTCATTGGAAACTTTTACATTGGATACATCATAATAAAGGAGCTTCAGGTGGTTTTGGATCTAAAAATTTATATTGCTCGAGAAAAATGCAAGTTCGGGAGCTACGCACCAAATGAGCTTCAAATGAGCTTTTCACGGTGCAAACACGATTTGGTAGGTATTTTGATGAGATCGAACCATTTCATGGAAACTTTTACATTGGATACATCATAATAAAGGAGCTTCAGGTGGTTTTGGATCTAAAAATTTATATTGCTCAAGAAAAATGCAAGTTCGGGAGCTACGCACCAAATGAGCTTCAAATGAGCTTTTCACGGTGCAAACACGATTTGGTAGGTATTTTGATGAGATCGAACCCGTTCATGGAAACTTTTACATTGGATACATCATAATAAAGGAGCTTCAGGTGGTTTTGGATCTAAAAATTTATATTGCTCTAAGAAAAATGCAAGTTCGGGAGCTACGCACTGAAATGAGCTTCAAATGAGCTATTCACGGTGCAAACACGATTTGGTAGGTATTTTGATGAGATCGAACCCGTTCATGGAAACTTTTACATTGGATACATCATAATAAAGGAGCTTCAGGTGGTTTTGGATCTAAAAATTTATATTACTCAAGAAAAATGCAAGTTCGGGAGCTACGCACCAAATGAGCTTCAAATGAGCTTTTCACGGTGCAAACACGATTTGGTAGGTATTTTGATGAGATCGAACCATTTCATGGAAACTTTTACATTGGATACATCATAATAAAGGAGCTTCAGGTGGTTTTGGATCTAAAAATTTATATTGCTCAAGAAAAATGCAAGTTCGGGAGCTACGCACCAAATGAGCTTCAAATGAGCTTTTCACGGTGCAAACACGATTTGGTAGGTATTTTGATGAGATCGAACCATTTCATGGAAACTTTTACATTGGATACATCATAATAAAGGAGCTTCAGGTGGTTTTGGATCTAAAAATTTATATTGCTCAAGAAAAATGCAAGTTCGGGAGCTACGCACCAAATGAGCTTCAAATGAGCTTTTCACGGTGCAAACACGATTTGGTAGGTATTTTGATGAGATCGAACCCATTCTTGGAAACTTTTACATTGGATACATCATAATAAAGGAGTTTCAGGTGGTTTTGGATCTAAAAATTTATATTGCTCGAGAAAAATGCAAGTTCGGGAGCTACGCACCAAATGAGCTTCAAATGAGCTTTTCACAGTGCAAACTACGATTTGGTAGGTATTTTGATGAGATCGAACCCGTTCATGGAAACTTTTACATTGGATACATCATAATAAAGGAGTTTCAGGATAGTTTTGGATCTAAAAAATTTATATTGCTCGAGAAAAATGCAAGTTCGGGAGCTACGCACCAAATGAGCTTCAAATGAGCTTTTCACGGTGCAAACACGATTTGGTAGGTATTTTGATGAGATCGAACCCGTTCATGGAAACTTTTACTATTGGATACATCATAATAAAGGAGTTTCAGGTAGGTTTTGGATCTAAAAAATTTATATTGCTCGAGAAAAATGCAAGTTCGGGAGCTACGCACGAAATGAGCTTCAAATGAGCTTTTCACGGTGCAAACACGATTTGGTAGGTATTTTGATGAGATCGAACCATTTCATGGAAACTTTTACATTGGATACATCATAATAAAGGAGCTTCAGGTGGTTTTGGATCTAAAAATTTATATTGCTCAAGAAAAATGCAAGTTCGGGAGCTACGCACCAAATGAGCTTCAAATGAGCTTTTCACGGTGCAAACACGATTTGGTAGGTATTTTGATGAGATCGAACCCGTTCATGGAAACTTTTACATTGGATACATCATAATAAAGGAGCTTCAGGTGGTTTTGGATCTAAAAATTTATATTGCTTAAGAAAAATGCAAGTTCGGGAGCTACGCACTGAAATGAGCTTTCAAATGAGCTATTCACGGTGCAAACACGATTTGGTAGGTATTTTGATGAGATCGAACCCGTTCATGGAAACTTTTACATTGGATACATCATAATAAAGGAGCTTCAGGTGGTTTTGGATCTAAAAATTTATATTACTCAAGAAAAATGCAAGTTCGGGAGCTACGCACCAAATGAGCTTCAAATGAGCATTTCACGGTGCAAACACGATTTGGTAGGTATTTTGATGAGATCGAACCATTTATGGAAACTTTTACATTGGATACATCATAATAAAGGAGCTTCAGGTGGTTTTGGATCTAAAAATTTATATTGCTCAAGAAAAATGCAAGTTCGGGAGCTACGCACCAAATGAGCTTCAAATGAGCTTTTCACGGTGCAAACACGATTTGGTAGGTATTTTGATGAGATCGAACCATTTCATGGAAACTTTTACATTGGATACATCATAATAAAGGAGCTTCAGGTGGTTTTGGATCTAAAAATTTATATTGCTCAAGAAAAATGCAAGTTCGGGAGCTACGCACCAAATGAGCTTCAAATGAGCTTTTCACGGTGCAAACACGATTTGGTAGGTATTTTGATGAGATCGAACCCATTCTTGGAAACTTTTACATTGGATACATCATAATAAAGGAGTTTCAGGTGGTTTTGGATCTAAAAATTTATATTGCTCGAGAAAAATGCAAGTTCGGGAGCTACGCACCAAATGAGCTTCAAATGAGCTTTTCACAGTGCAAACTACGATTTGGTAGGTATTTTGATGAGATCGAACCCGTTCATGGAAACTTTTATATTGGATACATCATAATAAAGGAGTTTCTGATAGTTTTGGATCTAAAAAATTTATATTGCTCGAGAAAAATGCAAGTTCGGGAGCTACGCACCAAATGAGCTTCAAATGAGCTTTTCACGGTGCAAACACGATTTGGTAGGTATTTTGATGAGATCGAACCCGTTCATGGAAACTTTTACTATTGGATACATCATAATAAAGGAGTTTCAGGTAGGTTTTGGATCTAAAAAATTTATATTGCTCGAGAAAAATGCAAGTTCGGGAGCTACGCACGAAATGAGCTTCAAATGAGCTTTTCACGGTGCAAACACGATTTGGTAGGTATTTTGATGAGATCGAACCATTTCATGGAAACTTTTACATTGGATACATCATAATAAAGGAGCTTCAGGTGGTTTTGGATCTAAAAATTTATATTGCTCAAGAAAAATGCAAGTTCGGGAGCTACGCACCAAATGAGCTTCAAATGAGCTTTTCACGGTGCAAACACGATTTGGTAGGTATTTTGATGAGATCGAACCCGTTCATGGAAACTTTTACATTGGATACATCATAATAAAGGAGCTTCAGGTGGTTTTGGATCTAAAAATTTATATTGCTTAAGAAAAATGCAAGTTCGGGAGCTACGCACTGAAATGAGTTTCAAATGAGCTATTCACGGTGCAAACACGATTTGGTAGGTATTTTGATGAGATCGAACCCGTTCATGGAAACTTTTACATTGGATACATCATAATAAAGGAGCTTCAGGTGGTTTTGGATCTAAAAATTTATATTGACTCAAGAAAAATGCAAGTTCGGGAGCTACGCACCAAATGAGCTTCAAATGAGCTTTTCACGGTGCAAACACGATTTGGTAGGTATTTTGATGAGATCGAACCATTTCATGGAAACTTTTACATTGGATACATCATAATAAAGGAGCTTCAGGTGGTTTTGGATCTAAAAATTTATATTGCTCAAGAAAAATGCAAGTTCGGGAGCTACGCACCAAATGAGCTTCAAATGAGCTTTTCACGGTGCAAACACGATTTGGTAGGTATTTTGATGAGATCGAACCATTTCATGGAAACTTTTACATTGGATACATCATAATAAAGGAGCTTCAGGTGGTTTTGGATCTAAAAATTTATATTGCTCAAGAAAAATGCAAGTTCGGGAGCTACGCACCAAATGAGCTTCAAATGAGCTTTTCACGGTGCAAACACGATTTGGTAGGTATTTTGATGAGATCGAACCCATTCTTGGAAACTTTTACATTGGATACATCATAATAAAGGAGTTTCAGGTGGTTTTGGATCTAAAAATTTATATTGCTCGAGAAAAATGCAAGTTCGGGAGCTACGCACCAAATGAGCTTCAAATGAGCTTTTCACAGGTGCAAACACGATTTGGTAGGTATTTTGATGAGATCGAACCCGTTCATGGAAACTTTTACTATTGGATACATCATAATAAAGGAGTTTCTGGTAGTTTTGGATCTAAAAAATTTATATTGCTCGAGAAAAATGCAAGTTCGGGAGCTACGCACGAAATGAGCTTCAAATGAGCTTTTCACGGTGCAAACACGATTTGGTAGGTATTTTGATGAGATCGAACCCGTTCATGGAAACTTTTACATTGGATACATCATAATAAAGGAGTTTCATGGTAGGTTTTGGATCTAAAAATTTATATTGCTCGAGAAAAATGCAAGTTCGGGAGCTACGCACGAAATGAGCTTCAAATGAGCTTTTCACGGTGCAAACACGATTTGGTAGGTATTTTGATGAGATCGAACCCGTTCATGGAAACTTTTACATTGGATACATCATAATAAAGGAGCTTCAGGTGGTTTTGGATCTAAAAATTTATATTGCTCTAAGAAAAATGCAAGTTCGGGAGCTACGCACTGAAATGAGCTTCAAATGAGCTTTTCACGGTGCAAACACGATTTGGTAGGTATTTTGATGAGATCGAACCCGTTCATGGAAACTTTTACATTGGATACATCATAATAAAGGAGCTTCAGGTGGTTTTGGATCTAAAAATTTATATTGCTCGAGAAAAATGCAAGTTCGGGAGCTACGCACGAAATGAGCTTCAAATGAGCTTTTCACGGTGCAAACACGATTTGGTAGGTATTTTGATGAGATCGAACCCGTTCATGGAAACTTTTACATTGGATACATCATAATAAAGGAGCTTCAGGTGGTTTTGGATCTAAAAATTTATATTGCTCGAGAAAAATGCAAGTTCGGGAGCTACGCACCAAATGAGCTTCAAATGAGCTTTTCACGGTGCAAACACGATTTGGTAGGTATTTTGATGAGATCGAACCCGTTCATGGAAACTTTTACATTGGATACATCATAATAAAGGAGCTTCAGGTGGTTTTGGATCTAAAAAATTTATATTGCTCGAGAAAAATGCAAGTTCGGGAGCTACGCACCGAAATGAGCTTCAAATGAGCTTTTCACGGTGCAAACACGATTTGGTAGGTATTTTGATGAGATCGAACCCGTTCATGGAAACTTTTACATTGGATACATCATAATAAAGGAGCTTCAGGTGGTTTTGGATCTAAAAATTTATATTGCTCGAGAAAAATGCAAGTTCGGGAGCTACGCACGAAATGAGCTTTCAAATGAGCTTTTCACGGTGCAAACACGATTTGGTAGGTATTTTGATGAGATCGAACCCGTTCATGGAAACTTTTACATTGGATACATCATAATAAAGGAGCTTCAGGTGGTTTTGGATCTAAAAATTTATATTGCTCAAGAAAAATGCAAGTTCGGGAGCTACGCACCTAAATGAGCTTCAAATGAGCTTTTCACGGTGCAAACACGATTTGGTAGGTATTTTGATGAGATCGAACCCGTTCATGGAAACTTTTACATTGGATACATCATAATAAAGGAGTTTCTGGTAGTTTTGGATCTAAAAAATTTATATTGCTCGAGAAAAATGCAAGTTCGGGAGCTACGCACGAAATGAGCTTCAAATGAGCTTTTCACGGTGCAAACACGATTTGGTAGGTATTTTGATGAGATCGAACCCGTTCATGGAAACTTTTACATTGGATACATCATAATAAAGGAGCTTCATGGTGGTTTTGGATCTAAAAAATTTATATTGCTCGAGAAAAATGCAAGTTCGGGAGCTACGCACGAAATGAGCTTCAAATGAGCTTTTCACGGTGCAAACACGATTTGGTAGGTATTTTGATGAGATCGAACCCGTTCATGGAAACTTTTACATTGGATACATCATAATAAAGGAGCTTCAGGTGGTTTTGGATCTAAAAATTTATATTGCTCAAGAAAAATGCAAGTTCGGGAGCTACGCACCAAATGAGCTTCAAATGAGCTTTTCACGGTGCAAACACGATTTGGTAGGTATTTTGATGAGATCGAACCCATTCTTGGAAACTTTTACATTGGATACATCATAATAAAGGAGTTTCAGGTGGTTTTGGATCTAAAAATTTATATTGCTCGAGAAAAATGCAAGTTCGGGAGCTACGCACCAAATGAGCTTCAAATGAGCTTTTCACGGTGCAAACACGATTTGGTAGGTATTTTGATGAGATCGAACCCGTTCATGGAAACTTTTACATTGGATACATCATAATAAAGGAGTTTCAGGTGGTTTTGGATCTAAAAATTTATATTGCTCGAGAAAAATGCAAGTTCGGGAGCTACGCACGAAATGAGCTTCAAATGAGCTTTTCACGGTGCAAACACGATTTGGTAGGTATTTTGATGAGATCGAACCCGTTCATGGAAACTTTTACATTGGATACATCATAATAAAGGAGCTTCATGGTAGTTTTGGATCTAAAAATTTATATTGCTCGAGAAAAATGCAAGTTCGGGAGCTACGCACGAAATGAGCTTCAAATGAGCTTTTCACGGTGCAAACACGATTTGGTAGGTATTTTGATGAGATCGAACCCGTTCATGGAAACTTTTACATTGGATACATCATAATAAAGGAGCTTCAGGTGGTTTTGGATCTAAAAATTTATATTGCTCAAGAAAAATGCAAGTTCGGGAGCTACGCACCAAATGAGCTTCAAATGAGCTTTTCACGGTGCAAACACGATTTGGTAGGTATTTTGATGAGATCGAACCCATTCATGGAAACTTTTACATTGGATACATCATAATAAAGGAGTTTCAGGTGGTTTTGGATCTAAAAATTTATATTGCTCGAAGAAAAATGCAAGTTCGGGAGCTACGCACCAAATGAGCTTCAAATGAGCTTTTCACGGTGCAAACACGATTTGGTAGGTATTTTGATGAGATCGAACCATTTCATGGAAACTTTTACATTGGATACATCATAATAAAGGAGCTTCAGGTGGTTTTGGATCTAAAAATTTATATTGCTCAAGAAAAATGCAAGTTCGGGAGCTACGCACCGAAATGAGCTTCAAATGAGCTTTTCACGGTGCAAACACGATTTGGTAGGTATTTTGATGAGATCGAACCCATTCATGGAAACTTTTACATTGGATACATCATAATAAAGGAGCTTCAGGTGGTTTTGGATCTAAA